>BQNB010131280.1:0-15480 GCA_026074375.1 Tanacetum coccineum
TTTCAGACTCGAGAGATTGGTTTGAAAATTCAGTTGTCATGTTATCAAATGATGGATCAAGTAAAGGACATGAAACTTGATATTGTTCCGCATTCTGATCAATCTCTCCTCCCTTATGACACATATTTGTTGAATCAGGAGTGATATTTCTATCAACCTTTTTCAACAGATGTGTGTCATAAATGGGTTCAGATTGCATAAAATATTGTTGTTCATTAGCAAGTACATTATGTTGAGCAGTCAATTGTACCTCAGCCATTGGCTCTTTGTCATTCACGGGTTTGATATCAACATCCTCAGCATGTGTATCATTCCAGGATCTGCTGCTTGTATCATGCTTTTTTGATTCTGTCCCACTTTCTATAACAACCGAATCAACATTCAATGCGTTACCCGAATCAACCTTACTCTCTTGGGTCTGCATTAGTCTTTTATTCACCATTCTATCATACTCTCATTTAAGTTGTGCTATTTCATCAGTGGACTTCTTAACAGATTCCATGTGTTGGATCAATGTATCACGAAATTGTCGAACCTCGATTCGAGTGTATGCTAGAAAGTACTTAGGTATCATTGGACCATCATCAAAATAATCAAAATAGTCTTGGAAATTGATGAGCAACTGAAACTGTGTCTTGAGTGCTCTAAAAGCATCCATGGATTCAGTTTCTTGAAATTCTTCTTTGCCAAGTTGCTTTTCTAGTTGATCCAAGTTAAGTAACATTGAGCATGTGAAAGTCTGAACATCTTGTTCAAAGAGTGTCTCAAATGCCCGTTCGAAACCTCCATTGATTTTTAATTTATTATATGAAAGAACCTGGAGAAATGAATGAAGTAGTCGAAAATATGCCATGCAACTTTCCTTTGCTTTGTCTTGCATTTATTGCAACTGATGCAACTCTCTCTCTTGTGAATTAGAATTCAAAGATTCCATTGAAATTCAATGTGTGAAATGAAATTAAGGATTTTAAGTAGATAATGTGGTTTTTGTTGTTGTTTTGATGTCGTTGAAATCGTTATTGACGTTGAAGAACTTGTTCTTAATTAACGATTATATAAGAAAACTTGCGATAAGGACTAACAGTGTAATTAATTAAAACTAAAAAGCTAAAATTAAAAAACTTTGAAAGATAAAAACTACAAGTGAATTTAAAAAAAAATTAAAGGTTAATAGTGAAAAAGTTTTAAACCTAAGGACTACTAGTAAAACTATTTGTTATCTAAGGGGTAAAAGAAAATTGTTTATTAACTAAGGTTAGGATTGAAATGATTGAAATTTAAAGGTCTAATAGTAAATATTGTTTATTAACTAAGGGCTAATAAGAAAATTTTTGGAAAAATAAGGGTAAAAGGTGTAAATATAAGATTTTAAACTATATTTTATTAAGAAAAGTCATGCATACGTAACACATTGTTCATCTTCTTCATTTTAAAAGTTAGGGTTTACGGTTTTGTTGGTTTCGATTCGGAATGATTCAATAAAAATCGAGCACGTCACGATGATGTACGAAGGATCGCAATGCTATTGAGTATAGTTATAATGTCTGCGAACGTCGAAACTCGAAACCGAAAAACCCAAAACACGTTGTTTTCTTTGTCATTTTCATTGGATACCCTAACCGCTGGATGAAATAGGTTATCAAGCTGCCACTTAATTCTGTATCAAACCACTACTGAACTGGGATCAAACTGCTATGGACTTTCAAAATGGGCAGAGTGATGTTTATATTAAACCATGAAAAATGATAAACCGCCGGCAACCTGTACTAAACCGCTATGGAACAGCCAAACCACTGGAACTGAGTTTTTTTTTCCAAACCGCTATGAAAGCAAATGCAACCCGCTGCCACTTTTGGACCACAGTACAAACCGCTACTCGTAGTATATTTTATTTTCTTGCACAAGTTCGACAAACAAACAAAATACGATACAATATTGTCCTAAACTTCTAACAAACCGCTATGACGAATTCTTAAACAAAACCAAAACTATGCTTCGTAAAATAAGCAAACCGAACATAGAAACGAGACTAAACAACTTATTTATAAGCTATGAACAAAACTTAATCATACTACCCATCAAATAATCCACGAAATCAATAAGACATATAGCTACTTTCGGTTACAAAGGTAAAGTATGAAGTTTTTAAGCTAAATAAACCACAATAAGTAAAACCGAAAGCTTATTATCACAGAAATAAGCCACGACAAAGTACCTTAAATAAGCTATTTTACTACTCAAATAAACTACGAGTGAAAAGCTTTAATAAGCTGTTAAAACTAAAGAAATGAAGCTAGAAATGAGAAAGAAATAAAGGAAAAAGCGCTAACCACCAAACTATTTTGATAAAATAAAAAAATAACACGTTAAAACTTAGCAGATTCAAACGTTATTAGCCAACTAAAACAGTAGATGCAAATGTTATAAGCCCAAAAATTAGCCCATAAGAAACGAATTTAAAGAAAAGAAAACATATGGAGATAGACAGATTCTAATTTTATAGGATTTTATACTTTAGCAAAAGCAAACCGTAGCTTCAAACTAAAAAAATGGTGCGTTTTTTATTAAAAACCACGAATTCAAAAAATAAGTCGATTGTTGCTGAGCTAATAAATAAGCGAGAAACAAATACGGAAAAAGCTCAAACAACCACAATAATCACTTCACCCACCCCGAGGCTCTTGATACCAATTGTAGGTTCCTAAATTTCACACAAATATGAACTAGAGAGAGAAAGCTAGAGAGAAAGTGGATGGAAGAACACATATGAAAAACACACTAAATGTGTGTGTAAAAATGATTCAACCAACACCCTCTCCAAGTGTGGAGAAGGCTTTTATACAAATGATAAATCAGGCTTTCCATGAGCTTTCTATGCTTTGGCCCGGTTAGCTTACTAAATAATATATTATGGACTACGAGCTAAAGACGTAAAATACGTGGAGTGACCGATCCTTTTTTGGATTCCTAACAGTTTATACGGAATTTTTTGAAATACACCATGGATTAAAACCCGTAATAAGAGATTTGTGAATCATATAATTATATTTAACCAAATGGATCAAACACTTTACGTTAAGGATATTGATTTTGACACAAGTATTGTTTTGAATATGGATGGATATCGTTTTATGAATTTTACAATTATTGAAGTAATTAGGATCGTAACAACCTCTTTACTTGTTTTGTTACTTGTTAATGTTTATTACCAAATCCCTTGGGACGAACTCGACTTACCCACCTTTGCTAGGAATGAACGAGTATACTTGCTCGTATACATTTTTGGTAAAATAAGAAGTCGTGATTATAAATTTAAAACTAGCACGTAAAACGACACATCAAGGTAGTTTTGAAGATTTCCCAATGGACAAGAATTACATAAACTTGACAAACTTTTATTTGTAATAGGAAGAGAAAAATTAAAAGCATAGAACACAAAAGACGTTGATGAGGATGTCCGAGCCGCCTATGCCAAATGGTTAGGGAAGCTCGTACAGCCGAAAAAGATACTTTGTTAATCGACTTTAGTTGAGGAAGAGTGATGGTGTAGAGACCGTGTTTACTAGGGCTGGTGAGAAGAGTGGTGCGTGTAGACTCGTCTTTCACAACAAAATAAGAAGTGTAAAATTAAAAAAAGACATCATTATCATGACAAAAATTTTGAACAAAAAGAAGATTGTGGGAGATTTTTGGTAGGTGAAAAATGTTTTTTAGAGAAAACATTTTTGTGGTGAGTAAACTTTAGATGAACCAATATAAAGAATAGGAAGACCCTTACCATTGCCAACATAAAGTGCGTCGTCACCATAATAAGCCTTCGAAGTGTCCATTGCTGCCAAATCAGGTGTCACGTGACTGTTTGCTCTGGTGTTTGAATGCCAATTTGCAGAGGCATGACAGGATTGAGCACGGGTATTTGTAAAGTTAGCGGATGGACGAGTGAGAATAGTAGAAGGGTCATGATTAGGGCATTGTGATGGAATGTGACCAATACCACATCTATTGCACGTGCCATACACTGTGTTCTGGGTGGATGCCCAATACCACGACCTCGGTTGTTGTTGTTACCACGAGAGTTGTTGTGATTGCCACTGTTGTTGTTATTGTTATTCATGGTGTTGTTGTTTGGACGAGAACCATAAAAGGCTTGTGGACCAAATGGTGCAATGGGTGACACTTAGAATCCAAGAGCACTCAACTAAGCAGCCAACTCTGAAAGTTGAGCTTGACGAGGTTCTGTCATGCTTGGTGAACCCACTGCGTAGTTTGCAGCAAAAGATGGAGTGATAGACGAAGCAAGTGCACGAGTTTTTCCAAGCATATAATCATGATCACTAAGGAGTGCATGAAGCTCGCTAAATGCGGTTGGACTTTGACGGGCAATGATTGTGGTTTTAAGGCCGTTATATCTTTCACGAAGACCTGAGACAACAAGCATAACGAGATCTTTATCCTTTACAGGTTCAGCGATTGCGGCGAGTGCATTAACATATTCTTGAGCACGATTTAGATATGCATCAGGAGTTTCATCACCGTGCATCTCTATTCTCAGAAGTTGTGTCTTGAGAGTGTGTTCCTTATATGTGGAATGGGGTGCATACGCCTTTTCAAGGGACAACCAAAGATCTCGAGAAGTTGTAACTTGAACATGGCGAAAAGAAGCTTCTGAGATTGTAGAGATAATTAGCATATGGACGTGAGCATCGTTGGAGACCCAAATCGGATAATTCGGGTTTTCCTTTGGAACTATGACACCTTCAGCAACGGGTAAGGTTTTTGATTGACAAGGTATTGAACCATCCACATAACCCATCAAATTGTTTGTGATGAGGAATGATTCAATCATAGCTTTCCAATAACCATAATTTGTGGGTGAAAGGGCAAAAGCAAACTTGCGAGAGTTGTGAGCCATTTTATCGACTATGGTAAAAGCTGAAATCATAGCCATAGTGATATTCCTTATTTTTTTTGTTTTTTAGGGTTTGACAGCAGCTGCCGACGACGGTGGGGTAATCGGAAAAATGAAATTGATTTGGGGGGGGTGTTTCAAATTATATAAGGATCACAGTGGTATTTTTGTTTTATCTTAAATCGATGTCGTTTGGCCGGATGGTCACCGGAATTATGCTAGAAAAAAGGGTTGTTAGTGTTCTGGCTTTGATATCATAAAAGACCCCAAAGGGTATGTATTATTGTAACTGGAATTGTGTTTTGTACATTAGATTGTATATGTATATATACTAATATCATAGCTTACCGACTAAGCAACTTATACATAACCTAATGAGTACGGCCCAACTATACAGTTGGACCGGCCCATCTAATCTAGTTTGTTCTAACAATATGTTACACCAACTTTAGTTGTTTCTAAAGATAAGACAAATGTAACGAATGTCAATTCTCATAACGCTTCTAAAGCGAAGTCGAATGTAGTGTGTGTTTCTTGTGGTCACTGTGTGCTCACGTTGTGTCATGATAAGTGTAACACCTCTAAAATCTGATATGCAGCGGAATGGTAACATTGGGGTGCTACGTCAAAGTACAACAATCAAGATATAGGAAACGACCTAAAAATGACGTTTTAAACAAGAACATTCGATGCATTATAGCAAAATCAGAGTTTATACATTAGGTCCCATAAGTTTTGAAAAGAAAAGACATACTACATAAGTTCTTTAAACAAAAGCTTAATAATCCCAAAAGACGACATAAGTTTTTATAGATAAAGTTGCATCGAATTTAATTAAAACACATAATCCGTTTTCATCGATATCCATCACGGCTCCCATCCAAGCTTATATCTGAGGACCTGAAATTAAACATGCTAAAGGTCAACACAAAGGTTGAGTGAATTCATAGGTTTATAAGTAAAAGTGTGGACCACAAGATTTAAGTAATGGAGGACTAAGTACATATTCCGAAGTCCAAAAACATGTATTATTGCACTAAGCTCATGACCCCGAAGCCTTAACTGTTTTTGCCCCAAGTGGGTAGGGTGTCTGCCAAAACAACCTACAAGTTATTCTCAATGTTAAATGCACCATGGTCAACTTGTGACCAGAAATTCAAGGTGGGGATTGTTAGTCCCGATAGATCTATCCACAACACTAGCGCTCACAATAGTGGTAATTGACGGTTCATGATATGGTAGGGACTTAGATGGCACTGTGGTAACTTATGCAATAATATGCAGGTAATAATCTGGATAGCATACAGTTTAAAACAAAACACTTGTGTCCGTAGTAAAACAAGCATGTAATTCCACCCCGTAGAGTTTATAAAACAAGGAGATAGAAATGGGGGCTATGAACTCACCTTAGGAGTGAAGTGATGAAATAATCAGGTAAATGGCAGAAAACGTATCACGGAAATATCCGAAAGCAACCTAAGTAAATATGGGTCGTATCAGTACTCAAGTACGTCGTCTAATAACTACCATGTACAATCCTATATAGTTATCATCATACTATCGTTCGGGCTATCATAATTAAGAGGTCATGACATGACGTACGAGGAGCTAGGATACTTTAAATCGTAAATCCAACAGTTCGTCAATACGACATCCGAAGAGGCCTCATTATGAAATTCCCTAGTAATATAGCACTTGATAACTAATACCACATATAGGTCTATATAGCTCAATCACCATCTAATTGTTTTGGAAAAATATAATTGTAAAACATTATAAATATCTGGATAATGTAAATTATAGTTCTTCCTGTAGAGTATGAGTTCCTCTGGTATGTGTAGTAGTTCCTCTGGTAGTGTATTAGTCCTACTGGGAGAGTAGTAGTTCCTCCTGGTAGTGATAGTTCCTACTGGTAGTGTAATTTATTTTCCTAAGTCTAGACCCGACTATAATGACCCACTAAATCACATTCATGGACTCGGGGTCTAAAGAGGAATTGTATGCAACGACATTTTGAAAACTTTTTCCAGTCTGTCCGAGACCCGAAACTCGACCGAAATGGGCGAAAAAGCACTCGCATCAGATCTGATGCAGTGTATTAATTACCAAAAAGCCAGATTTTGCCCCCGCCTTACGACCCGTTATCACTCGCTTTTAGACTTAAAGAACCTCGCGGGGAAGTAAAACGACCTTCCGAACGACTTTCATGTTTCGACCGAAGGCCGAAACGGACTCGAAAGTGCCGTAAATACCATCTTAAAATCCTGACAGAAACTACTAACTTAACAAATGCTGGATTTTTATACCTCGAATATATACCTCGTTTTCGCTCTAACTTTTTCGTTATAAATCCGTTTGACAAGTTTCTTATCATTTTGGAATCGTCACGAGACGTATTATCATTATATTTTGTCAAACCCACTGTATGAATTTTCGAATTTAAAACAGCCCCAAGTTATTTATGTGTATAACTTTATTAAAGAACCTTTCTTTATGTAATAAAAAGTCCTTAGTGGTGATTTTAGCCATATATATGCAATATAACCATAAAAATAATGAAAATAAAAAGTATAAAGGAAATAGGAAGACCTTAGGATGATGTATGAGAATGAAGATATGAACGCTAAACCCGTGTTTAGACTTAAAACCCAAGCTTTCAAGCTTATAAACCTTAGATTAGGTTTGAAACCCTAATCTTTCCTTTTCTTCCTTAATCCTTGCAAATGAAGAACAAATGCTTGAAAACGCTTTAGTGTGCCTTAGGATTGATGTGTAAAGGGTTGTATGGATTGTATAAAAATTTTGTATGATTTGTTTATGGTTGTTAATTGAGCCGTGGGTTTTGGCTAAGGAAAAGAGAGAAAGAAAATGAGTTTCATAAGTAAAAAGAAGTATGAAACTTCACATACACATGCATGTATTTATAGGAAAAGGTTACTAGATATTTTAGTTAGCCAAGTTTGACTAGAAAAATCAAAGGGGGAGGGGGTTTGACCGTGGGTTTTCAAGGGGACAAGAAAGGAGGGAACAAGGGCTTTAAAGCCTTGGTCTCTTGGTTCCTCCTAATGGGAATCATCCCATGATTTCAAGGGTGATGTTCCTAGCTTATTTTATTTTACATAATGTGTATATTTACTTGTTTATTATAAAGACAGTGTTAATGTAAAGTTTTATAAAATGTAAAGTGTAGTTTTTATATAAAAGTGTACTTTGTAAAGTCTTGGTATTTTGTAAAGTATTTGTTATCTTGAGAATACTTATGAGTGAGGTTAAATTATAAATACACATGCATAAGTTTTAAGTGACTTTGATATAAAACGTAAGTATTGTTGAATGCGTACAGATAATTTTTAGGTTCCGGAAAACCTAAATGTCATTTATCGCGAAACGTAAACTACTTCACGTAACCGATAAAGAACTTGTGAAACGTTTAATAATTATTCTCAAAATAATTGCTTAACCTGATTGACGAAACTTTATTGTTTGGCGTCCGTTACTTAAATGTTGATTTTTGAGCTTACGCGATTTTAACTATGAAATAAGGAATTAAAAGTAAACTGCGTACGAGATAGAACAAAAAAATTAAATAGTGAAACTAATGACAAAAAAAAAAAAACAAATAAAAAAAAAATAAAAAATAAATGACGTCATAAAATGACCTAAAAATACGAAATGTTACAGTCTCCTCCGGTTAGAGGAGCCTTGTCCTCAAGGCTCAGGTTGCAACACCTGAAGAAGGTATGGGTTCAGAGAAAAGATTCGAATATTTCTTTCAGAATTGGTCTTGATGAATAGGTGTAGGTTTTAAGGTGACTACTCTTAGCATGACATGGTTCTTCTTAGAATCATAGGAAATCATCTATGCACCAAATAAACATAGGTGAGTAGGCATGTAATACTGAGGGCCAACGATGCAATGCTCATTTTCGTCAAAATAGTGTGATGTATGGAATGTATCAAATAGTTTTATAACGTAATGAAATAGTCAATAAAGTGAACGTGAAGTAGCTCATAGGGTGACAACAAAATGGTTTATAGGTTGACATCGAGATTGTTTGTAAAGCGATAGGTCATAACAAGTATAAAGAATATCCGAACAAACGCAGAAGTAGTCAAAGAAGATGAACGTAAATAATTATTCAATCAACAAAATGAACGTAAAGAGTCGTGTTCTAAAGGTAGGTGCTCCAAAGTGACACGTATGAGGTGACAAGTTAATTGTCGTACTCCAATCAACTGGAAGACTTCAAAACGACGGATTACTAAACAAAATATGCGATTCAAAAGCATAAGAAGAGTGTTCCAACTCGGAGTCGAATGGTAAAATAACTAGTGGAATTTACAAACTATGCCAAATTTCGATACACAAAAGGGAATAAAGTAAAGTCGCGTAAATGGTGGAAGTTAATCGTAAGAGATCAAGAAGAAATTAGCCCATATGTATAGGTATCCTTATATAATACCAGCATTGACGCTCAAGGGAGTAAAATGAGAAATCAGGATTGTACACAAAAACTGAATGATCATATTTATATAACAAGACGGATATACAAGTAAAAAAATAGGACGTATATGATAGACATAAGAGAGCGAAATCATAGTCAAGTATTAAATGCTTGTTACCCATGTAATAGAAGTAGAGATGCAAAAGAGAGCATATAAGTTACCTGGGAGCAAGCGCGTGCGGATATCGGATAAAACAAGGAGAGACTCTAAATTATTGAACAAACATGGTCATAGTCTAGGTTTTGAAAACGACCTAGTTCTCTATAACTAGTGGCTCTGATACCAATCTGTAACACCCCCAAAATCTGATATGCAGCGGAATGGTAACAATGGGGTGCTACGTCAAAGTACAACAATCAAGATATAGGAAACGACCTAAAAATGGCGTTTTAAACAAGAACATTCGATGCATTAACAAGCAAAATCAAGTTTATACATTAGGTCCCAGAAGTATTGACAAAGAAAAGACATACTACAAAGTCTTTAAACAAAAGCTTAATACTCCAAAAGACGACAATAAGTTTTCATAGATAAAGTTGCTCGAATTAATTAAAACACAGAATCCGTTTTCATCGATATCCATCACGGCTCCCATCCAAGCTTATATCTGAGGACCTGAAATTAAACATGCTAAAGGTCAACACAAAGGTTGAGTAATTGCATAGGTTTAATAAGATAAAAGAGATGACCACCAAAGATTTTAAGTAATGGAGGGACTAGAGTACATATTCCGAAGTCCAAAAACATGTATTATTGCACTAAGCTCATGACCCCGAAGCCTTAACTGTTTTTGCCCCAAGTGGGTAGGGTGTCTGCCAAAACAGCCTACAAGTTCATTCTCAATGTTAAAATGCACCATGATCAACTTGTGACCAGAAATTCAAGGTGGTGATTAGTTTAGACCCAGATAATCTATCCACAACACTAGCGCTCACTATAATAGTAATTGACGGTTCATGATATTAGGGGACTAAGATGGCACAGGGTAGACTTATGCAATAATATGCAGAGTAATAATCTGGATGCCATACCGTTTAAAACATAACACTTTTGTCTGTATAAAAAACAAGCATGTAAATTCCGCCCCGTAGAGTTTATAAAACAACGGAGATAGAAATGGGGCTATGAACTCACCTAGGAGTGAAGTATGAAATAATCAGAGTAAAAGGCAGAAAACCTTATCACGAAATATCCGAACGCAACTAAGTAAATATGGTCGTATAAGTACCAAGTACTTTAATAATAACATAAAATATAATCTTAATAGTATGTTAAGTCGGTACTATCGTTCGGCTATCATAATTAAATAGGTCATACATGACGTAAAGAGGGAAGTTTAGACACTTTAAATCGTAAATCCAACAACTCGTCGATACGCCATCCGTAGAGGCCTCATTATGAAACTCCCTAGTATTATAGCACTTTGATAACCACGTAATATTCTATATAGCATAATCACCGACTAATCGTTTTAGTAAAAACATATTTATAATTGTAAAACATTTATAAATATCTGGATAATGTAATTATAGTTATTCCTGGTAGAGTATTAGTTCCTCCTGGTAGTGTAGTAGTTCCTCCTGGTAGTGTAGTAGTTCCTACTGGTAGTGTAGTAGTTCCTCCTGGTAGTGTAGTAGTTCCTACTGTATATTTATTTTTTTTTGTTTTTGTTTGTTGTTTTTTTTTTGTTGTTTTTTTTTTTATTTGTTTGTTTTTTTTTTTTGTTGTGTTTTTTGTTTTTTTGTTGGTTTTTTTTTTTTTTTTTTTTGTTTTTTTTTGTGTTGTTTTTTTTGGTTTTTTTTTTTTTTTTTTGTTTTTTTTTTTTTTTGTTGGTTTTATTTTTGTTTTTTTTTTTTTTTTTTTTTTTTTTTTTTTTTGATTTTTGTTTTTTTTTGTTTTATATGTTAATTTAATTTCTAATCTGACCTGACCTATAATGACCCACTAAATCACTTTTCTGACTCGGTTTCTAAAGAGAATTTATGCGAAACGACATTTATGAACAACTTCCAGTTCTGACCGAGACCCGAAAACTCGACCGAAATAGCGAAAAAGTACTCTGCTCAATCTGAAGCAGTGTATAAAGTACCAAAAAGCCAGATTTTGCCCCCGCCTTACGACCCCCCCCGTTGTTTTATCACTCGCTTTTTAGACTTAAAGAACCCGGGGGAAGTAAAACGACCTTCCGAACGACTTTCATGTTTCGGCCGAAGGCCGAAACGGACTCGAAAGTGCCGCAAATACCATCTTAAAATTCTGACAGAAACCACTAACTTAACAAAAGCTGGATTTTTATACCTCGAATATATACCTTGTTTTCGCTCTAACTTTTTCGTTATAAATCGGTTTTTCGAGTTTCTTATCATTTTGGAATCGTCACGAGACGTATTATCATTATATTTTGTCCAAACTCCACTGTATGAATATCGGAGTTAAAACTGCCCCTAAGGAGGGGGGGGGGGGGGGGGAGGGGGGGGGGGGGGGGGGGGGGGGGGGGGGGGGGGGGGGGTTATGTGTATAACTTTATAAAAACCTTGTTTTATGTATTAAAAAGTCCTTAGTGGTGATTTAGCCATATATAGCATATAACACATAAAATAATGATAATAAAAAGTATAAAGGAAATAGGAAGACCTTAGGGATGATGTATGAGATGAGATATGAACGCTAAACCCGTGTTTAGACTTAAAACCCAAGCTTTCAAGCTTATAAACCTTAGATTAGGTTTGAAACCCTAATCTTTCCTTTTCTTCCTTAATCCTTGCAAATGAAGAACAATGCTGAAAACGCTTAGTTGCTTAGGATTGAAGTGGTAATAGGCTTGTATAGATTGTAAAAAATTTTGTATGATTTGTTTAGAGGCTTAATGAGCCGTGGGTTTTTTTGGCTAAGAAAATGAGAGAAAGAAAATGAGTTTCATAAGTAGAAAGATGTATGAAACTTTACATACACATGCATGTATTTATAGGAAAAGGTTACTAGATATTTTAGTTAGCCAAGTTTGACTAGAAAAATCAAGGGGGAAGGGGGTTTGACCGTGGGTTTTCAAGGGGACAAGAAAGGAGGGAACAAGGGCTGTAAAGCCATTTAGTTTTTTTCGTTTTTTTTTTTTGGTCGCTTGGTTCCTCCTAATGGAATCATCCCATGATTTTAAGGGTGATGTTCCTAGCTATAATTTCTTTATATAATGTTGTAATTTACTTGTGTAATTATAAAAGAAAGTGTAAGTAAAGTTTTATAAAATGTAAAGTGTAGTTTTTATATAAAAGTGTACTTTGTAAAGTCTTGGTATTTGTAAAGTATTTGTTATCTTGAGAATACTTATGAGATGGGTATATATATATATACATATGCATAAAGTTTTATGATCTTTGTATATAAACGTAAGTATTTGTTGAAGCGTACGATAATTTTTAGGGTTCTGGGAAAACCTAATTGTCCTTTATCGCGAAACGTAAACACTTTCACGTATCCGATAAAGTAACTTGTGAAACGTTAATAATTATTCTCAAAATAATTGCTTAACCCTTGTTTGACGTAAACTTTAATTGTTTGGCGTCCGTTTACGTTAAATGTTGATTTTTAGCTTACGCGATTTAACTATGAAATAAGAATTAAAAGTAAACGCGTACGAGATAAACAAAAAAATAAATAGTGAAATAATGACGAAATAAATGACGTCATAAAATGACCTGAAAATACGAAATGTTACAGTCTCCTCTGGTTAGAGGAGCCTTGTCCTCAAGGCTCAGGTTGCAACACCTGAAGAAGGTACGGGTTCAGAGAAAAGATTCGAATATTTCTTTCGGAATTGGTCTTGATGAAGAGGTGTAGGTTTTAAGGTGACTACTCTCAGCATGACATGGTTCTTCCTGAATGCATAGGTAACCAGTCTATGCACCAAATATACATAGGTGATTAGGCTATGTATATTTGAGGGCCAACGATGCAATGCTTATTTTCGTCAAAATAGTGTGATGTATGGAATGTATCAAATAGTTTTATAACGTAATGAAATAGTCAATAAAGTGAACGTGAAGTAGCTCATTGGGTGACAACAAAATGGTTTATAGGTTGACATCGAGATTGTTTGTAAAGCGATAGGTCATAACAAGTATAAAGAATATCCAAACAAACGTAGAAGTAGTCAAAGAAAATGAACGTAAAGAACTATTCAATCAACAAAAGGAACGTAAAGAGTCGTGTTCTAAAGGTAGGTTCTCCAAGGTGACACGTATGAGGTGACGAGTTAATTGTCGTACTCCAATCAACTGGAAGACTTCAAAACGACGGATTACTAAACAAAATATGTGATTCAAAAGCATAAGAAGAGTGTTCCAACTCGGAGTCGAATGGTAAAATAACTAGTGGAATTTACAAACTATGCCAAATTTCGATATCATCAAAAGGAGAAACGTAAAGTCGCGTAAATGGTGAAGTTAATCGTAAGAGATCAAGAAGAAATTAGCCCATAAGTATAGGTATCCATATATAATACCAGCATTGACGCTCAAGGGAGTAAAATGAGAAATCAGGATGTACACAAAAATCAGAATGATCAATATTTATATAACAGACGGATATAAGGTAAATAATAGGGGACGTTATATGATAGACGTAAGAGAGCGAGATCATAGTCAAGTATTAAATGCTCGTTACCCATGTAATAGAAGTAGAGATGCAAAAGAGAGCATATAAGTTACCTGGGAGCAAGCGCGTGCGGATATCGGATAAAACAAGGAGAAATAAGCAAGCTAAACCACCCAATAAGCCAATCGTAGGCTTATAACCATGGTTTGGGCTCATATGTTGGGCTGAAACCTTATTGTAACACCCCCAAAATCTGATATGCAGCGGAATTGTAACATTGGGGTGCTACGTCACAGTACAACAATCAAGATATAGAAAACGACCTAAAAATGGCGTTTTAAACAAGAACATTCGATGCATTATAGCAAAATCAGAGTTTATACATTAGGTCCCATAAGTTTTGAAAAGAAAAGACATACTACATAAGTTCTTTAAACAAAAGCTTAATAATCCCAAAAGACGACATAAGTTTTTATAGATAAAGTTGCATCGAATTTAATTAAAACACAGAATCCGTTTTCATCGATATCCATCACGGCTCCCATCCAAGCTTATATCTGAGGACCTGAAATTAAACATGCTAAAGGTCAACACAAAGGTTGAGTGAATTCATAGGTTTATAAGTAAAAGTGTGGACCACAAGATTTAAGTAATGGAGGACTAAGTACATATTCCGAAGTCCAAAAACATGTATTATTGCACTAAGCTCATGACCCCGAAGCCTTAACTGTTTTTGCCCCAAGTGGGTAGGGTGTCTGCCAAAACAACCTACAAGTTATTCTCAATGTTAAATGCACCATGGTCAACTTGTGACCAGAAATTCAAGGTGGGGATTGTTAGTCCCGATAGATCTATCCACAACACTAGCGCTCACAATAGTGGTAATTGACGGTTCATGATATGGTAGGGACTTAGATGGCACTGTGGTAACTTATGCAATAATATGCAGGTAATAATCTGGATAGCATACAGTTTAAAACAAAACACTTGTGTCCGTAGTAAAACAAGCATGTAATTCCACCCCGTAGAGTTTATAAAACAAGGAGATAGAAATGGGGGCTATGAACTCACCTTGAGTAAATGATAATCAACGAAGTATATCTCAATAAAAATGCGTCACGGAAACAATCGAATGCAACCTAATCCAATATAGGTCGTATAAGCACTAATCACATTGAGTAATCTCTACTATGCATAAGTCTATTTAGCTAATCACCATCTAATTGTTTGAGTGAAAACATATTTATAATTGTAAAACATTTATAAATATCTGAATAATGTAATTATAGTTATTCCTGGTAGGGTATTAGTTACTCCTGGTAGTGTTATTACTACTGGTAGTATATTAGTTCCTCCTGGTAGTGTTATTACTACTGGTAGTATATTAGTTCCTCCTGGTAGTGTTATTATTTATTTTCTAAGTCTGACCCGACTATAATGACCCACTAAATCACATTTTCATGACTCGGGTTCTA
>BQNB010131281.1:0-18805 GCA_026074375.1 Tanacetum coccineum
GATTTTTATATATATTAGATATATTTTAATTTAATTATATATAACAAATAAGGATAAATAAAAGATTTTTTTTTGAATAGGTACGGCGTACTTTCAGAAAAGTGTGCCGACTTTTCTGGAAATTTTGTGTTTTTTTTTTTCCGAATATTATGATAAACTAGATAATTACAAATACACAAGGCATATAATCAGATAAAATATAATTCCAAATGATTATAGAACCTAAGACTAGCAGATTGGGGGGTTTTGGTCTTGGTTTTTGAAATAAGATTCTGTTTGTGAAAATTTGCAAAAAGTGCGGCGTACTTGGGTAAAGTACGGCGTACTTCCTGGGTTTTCAGGAAAACCGACGCACAAATAGGATGTGCGGCGTACTTCCTGAATAAAAATGATTTTTGGGTTCGTTTGCCAGAAAACTGTACGGCGAGTTTGAAATTTTTTGAAACAAAATAGCACCTAAAACAAGCAACAAACTGATAACAACTTAAACAATTCCCCGACAGCGGTGCCAAAAACTTGATGTGTGTCTTCCAAGCTTTAAATTTATAATACTAGAAATACCGATTTTTACTAAAAACACAACACTCGGGAAGTATACCCGTTCGTGTATAGTATAGCTTTAGGTAAGTCCAGGTCGTTCCACGGGAATTAAAGTTTTCACAGTTTGTAATTAAGGTGCTAAGGCTAAGATGATTGTCACGTATAAAATTAACCAAGACGAGCATATATCGAATACTGCAAAGAAAGCAATAAAAGGATGATCCAAGCAAATGATTAGGCAATGATCACTCAGATAATGATGTGTTTGGAATAGTGTTTATAAGTTTAGAAAATAGAGTTATCACAAGTTATAAATCCTTTCGGCCTTTAAATATAACAAGTGATTATATCGATTAATAACAACAAATCCTTTCGGCCTTTATAAGTTATTATAACCAATATATTAGATGGATTGATAGAACACATGTATAAAAGAACCCTTTCGGCCTATATTCTTGTATAAAATATGTTTTACCAATTCAATAAACACATATCCAAACGCTCCATATCAAAGATCATGATATGCCTAAACTAACATAAGATTACTACTCCATGATCAAAGTAACAAAACACATAACATTCATCATGGATTAAGCAAAGATTATATTCAAAAGAGTAACAAGATTCATACCAATTCCAAGAGCAAAGTATGGTGATTTCACAAGAATTTCCCAAGAACACTTTATTATATTCAAAGTAAAATCCAGAAACTAAGAACAATTCCGTCACAATTGCTTATAGATCTGAAATAACACTATAACTATGCCTCTTCGATGGATCCAAACCTGAGAATAATGATGAACATTAACCAAGACTATCCAACTTCTTCAAGAACTTTGATTCTAATGGTGGTGATGATTTATGTTATCAAGGTGGTTTGGATCAAAGGTTCTCAGGCCTTTATCACCAAAAACACCCCTTCTAATGGTTCTAAACGAATGGGGGATTGTGTGTGAGATATGAGAGGCAAAGGGGCCTTATATAGGCTAATTTGGGGGCTAAGTGCGGCGCATTTACAAATAAGTGCGAAGCACTTGAGGTGTAAATGCTGTCCCAATTAATGGCATTTAATTCTTCATAAAAACATCCAGAAGTGTGCCGCACTTTTTGGATTGTACGCTGCACTTGGGACATTTACAGCAGATGGCATTTTCTCAAAGTTATAGATAATTGATTTCTCTTCGCGTGGCCTCTTGAACCAACTAAAACGAAGTTCGTATGACCGAGTTATGGCCAAAACAGTGAACAGGTGTCTAGAGATCTTTATCTTTAGTTATTTCTTTGTTTAAGCTTTAATTTTTCGTGTATTCTTCCGTTTTATTCCACGACACGTACCTAGAACATACAATAGCAAATATACTTGATTAAGTACCAAAAGTTCATGAGAAATGATCAAATAAATGCAAATAACGCCACTGAAAACATGTATAGTTTAGGCGTTATCAGTTACTTATGGAAAGAAGAAAATGACTACTGATTCTCAGTTTAATAATGATAAAGCAGCTAATGGAAGCTAGGAATAGAGGAAATTACAATAAAATTATGAATGATATGAAGACTTAAATGCATATGGAATTCAGGGTGAAGAACAATCTACCAGATGTAAATTTACAAAGTGACAGGGATGTGTGGGAGAAAGATAAAGTTAGTGAAGAAAATATAGATAATAGGCTGAAGTCTCTCAGGAAATGGAATGTACAGAATGATGTATTAAAGGAATTAAAAAGAAGTGTTAATAAGTATGTTGTCCTACAAGATGATGAGGGTGGGGATGGGAAAAGTAGGAATGGAAAGGATGATATAAGTCTCGTTGATAGATTTTTGAAAGCAAAAATGCAACCACCTATAGCTAAATCCTGTAGGTGGTCTGATAAAATGATTACGTACTTTAAAGAGAATTGGGAGAAGCAGTATGAGATGCATAAGAAAAATGGTAGAATTGTGAAAATTGAAGATGTTTTGGTAGATTAATATGAATTTGCTTAGTTTTTTACAACTGAGGAGATTGAAGGATATAATGTTTGAGTTAATATCTACAGGTTATGATGAGTACAAATAGAAATCCTTTTAAAGTGGCAGCTTGGAATATTAGGGGTCTTAGTACTAAGAAAAAACAAAAAGAAGTGAAAAAGTTAATACTGGAAGAGAATATTCAGGTATGTGCAGTTTTGGAAACTCGTTTGTGCTATGCTAATGTGAATAAAGTGGGTGACTTTGTGTTCAATGAATGGGAATGGGTGTCTAATATGGAGAATTGTGATAAAGGTTGTAGAATTATGGTTTGGTGGAATCAAAGTCTTATTAATGTAATGGTAATCAACATGACTAAACATACTATACTTTGCTTAATAGAATCAAAAAACCTGGAATTAAAATGCTTTGCAGTTTTGTGTATGCTTCTAACTTTAGAAATGAAAGGAAAGAGTTGTGGAAGGATCTTAATATGCATAACATACAGATTAGTGAAGAAGTTAAAACATTTGAAGTTCTTTATAAAGAAATTGGACAAGGATAATTGTAATGTGCATGAGAATGTTAGCCTGTTAAGAGTGCAGTTGAAGACCATTCAAAGTAAATATGAAAAAGAGCCTTTTAATGCCCAACTTAAAAAATTTAGAAAGTGATGTTCTAAAGAGATTCAATGAGGCTGTGATGGATGAAGAGAAAGTTATGTATCAACAAGCTAAATTTAATTGGCTTAAAGAAGGAGACAAGAATACTACATATTTTCATAAAGTGGTTAAGGGAAAGAGAAATTTGAGCAGAGTAGATAGCATATGTGATGAGAATGGTAAGAGATTTTATGGGGATGATATTGCTGTATAGTTTGTTAATCATTTTAAAAGCTTCTTGGGTCAGTCCACCTCCGTGACTCATATAAATGACATGAATGATATGTTCACTACAAAACTGTCTAATAAGGAACCTTAATTTATGGTTAGAGATGTCACTGATGTTGAAATAAAGCAAGCTCTATTTGATACTAGAGATAACAAATTCCCAAGTCCATATGGGTATTCAGCCAAAAATTTCAAAAAAGCTTGGGGGATTATAGGTGAAGAGTTGTGTTTGGCAGTTAGAGAATTTTTCTATTCTAGAAAGCTTTTGGGACAGATGAACGCTACTCTAGTTTCCCTAATCCCTAAAATGATGTCTCCTAACAAGGTCTCCGACTTTAGACGTATCTCATTTTACAGTGTCCTATATAAAGTTATTAGTAAAATCCTCACCGAAAGAATAAAAAGATCTCTATCTAAATTGGTGAATGAAAACCAAAGTGCTTTTATGTCAGGAAGATTGATTCAGGATAATATCTTAATAACTCAAGAGCTATTAAAACGATACAATATAAAGAATGGTGCAAAGAGACGTGCAATGAAAATTGATATTCAAAAAGCATACGATACAATCAATTGGGAGTTTTTAGAGCACATTTTATATCAGTTTGGTTTTCATAGAAGGATGGTGCATTGGATTATGACATGTGTGCAGATTGCTTCTTTCACAATATGCTTAAATAGCGAGAGACATGGTTATTTCAAAAGTTTTAGGGGTTTAAAGAAAATGGATCTAATATCTCCTAATATTTTCATATTGGTCATAGAAGTTTTCACACTGATTATGTGGAAGAATACGATGAATAATCCAAGTTTCAAGTATCATTATAGAAGTAAAAAATGAACCTCACTCACTTGTGCTTTGCGGGTGATCTTCTTGTTTTAAGTAATGGAGATGTAGAGTATGTGTTCATATTCAAGAAATCCTTAGATATGTTCGACAAATGATCTGGCCTGCACCTTAATTTAGGAAAAAGCACCATAGTTTTTGGAAGTCTAAATGAAAGAGAGAAGTAGGCTATTCTTCAAGTCACTCCTTTTGCTAAATTCAAGTTACCAGTGAGATATCTGGATGTCCCTTTACTTTCTAGAAGACCGGGTGTGGATGATTGTAAAGGGCTTATTGACAAGGTGAAAAGTAAGGTTTAAGAATGGAATAACAAGGCTTTATCCTATGCTGGGAGACTGCAACTAATATCATCTGTTTAAAGTTCAATGCAAGTGTATTGGCGGTTGTATACATGATTCCTAAGTTTGTAATCAAAGAGATTGATTCTATTATGAATTTTTTTATGGAATCAAGGTAAATACAAACAAGGTAAAGCTAGAGTGGTTTGGAAGCTAGTTTATGAAAAGTCAGGGTGGATTAGGACTTAAACCATTACAAGATTGGAATGAAATTCTGTTGTTTAAAAATTTATGGAACAATGCTTTAAAAAAAACACTTTATGGGTCAAATGGGTTAGTATGGTGAAACTCAAAGGAAGAAACATTTGGGACATTCCTGTAGATAAGAAAGATAGTTGGGGCTAGAAAAACCTTATGGTGATCAGAGACAAGTTTAGACCTCATGTTATGTACCAGCTAGGGAATGGGGAAATTGCTTCTACATGGTATGATAAATGATGTATACAAGGCCCTTTGTGTGAATTGATATCAAAAAGGATGTTTATGAGGGAAGTCAAAGGGACAAATGTTTTTGTAAATGAGATTTTGAATTAAAGAGGAATTGGTCCCATGGTCTGATTGATGGCATAATAAGTTTCCTGTTCTTAATTTTATTCGAAAACCATATGTGACAAGTCATGATGATAAGATTGTATGGGTTGATAAGATTGTTTAGAAGGATTTCATACAAGATAGTCCTAATGTATCATGCTATAAAGCAGTTTGGTTCGATCACTATAATCGTAAACATTCTTGTATTCTTTGGCTAGTTCTCCAAAACAGATTGCAGACACATGACAAAGTGATGAAATAGAGTGGTAAAGTTAATCTGGAACGCCCATTGTGTAAAACGTGTTGTGACTCTCATGGGCACTTATTTTTCCAGTGTTCATATTCCAGCAAGATATGGATGGAAATGAGGAAATTATGTATGGATGAAAATATCTCAAATGATTGGAGAAGTATTATCCAAGAAATGAGTCACGAGCTAAACAATAACAACATTAACAGTATTCTCAGAAGGATTGTAATTGCTGTTGTAGTTTATTATGTGTGGCATGAAAGAGACTGCAGAATCTTTTAGAACAAAGAAGTTTAAGAGGAGATAGTAAGGAGAGCTACTGGTGAGAATATAAGACTTAAACTGTTAAGCCTTAAAGTCAAAAGAACTGATGCTATGATCAGAGTAGGTGAACTATAGAATGTCAAGATGAATATGCATGATTAATAGATAATGCATTGGTCTATTTTGGAGATATAGATGGGTGCTGTTTGTTGGATGGGAGATAGAGGTGGTTGGATCTCAGATGTATAGGATGATGCCTTACATGGATACCAACTTTGATATTTCTATGAGGGTTGACGTAGAAGGTATTAAAGTCGTCTTCATGAGGGAAATGTAATCCTTTGTTTGAGGTATCAAGGCCAATGCACAAATGATGCCTTTTATGGGTGGCGAATTTATTTTGCCTACTATAGGTGGTAAGCTTGTAGTTAGGTTCATTAATATTTGCCTTCATGTGGGAAATGGAGTTTTGTTTGAAGGGCGTAATCTGTCTCGAGGCCTAGGAACTTTTTGAGGCTGGGATGTACTGTGAGCCAGGTTGTGATGCGTCATGGGAATACCTCGAGTGTAGAATGGTTGTATGGAAATGTAGGTGGTTTAGAAATGTGATGATATATGGAGAGGATTAGGTGGTATAGTTTAGTTACTTTGCTACGTAGTATAGGAGTGTTAGGTGTTAAGGACAATGAGCAGGTTTTTTGATCTGTGCGATTGATGGCCGGGTAAATGGTACATTTTTGAGATAAAGATAACATGCTGACTCCACACACCCAACAATATCGCAGCGGAAGGTAACCGGGGGCGTGACATTGATAACACAAAGTCAAAAAGTTATATCGAATGACCTTTATATGATTCGTTTGGAAAATACACGTTCGATTTAAGAAATAAAGTTTTACAAAGACATGTTTCCAAGAGTTCACAAAATATAAGGAAATTTTAGTTTACAATCAAAAAAAAAAAAATAAAAACGAACGCAAAGTATCAATAAAGATTCGCCCATATAAACCGAAAAAATGGGACTCCTATGGGAGCCCAGGTAAATCCAAGGTAATGCAATTAAAGACCTGGGAAATACATGCTTAAAACGTCAACATAAAGTTGGTGAGTTCATAGGTTTAAGTAAAATATCAGTGTGCACCACAAGATTTCCGAGTGTTTGACTATTATAACAAATAAAATATCACAAGAAAAGTATTACGATTGCAGTAAGCTCATGACACCGAATCCTTAACCAAAGTTCAAGTTGTTACAAGTTGTTGCCCTGGTAAATGTCTATACTAAGAACACCTATAGTTCTCCAAATGAAATGCGTCCGTTGACCATTGAACCAGAAACTGGTCCTCATCCCATAGATCTATTCACAACATTCGCGCTTACACAAAGTAATTAACAGTTCATGATAGTAGGGGCCATAGTGGGATAACGGTACTTAGGAAATCCGTAAAAGTTTAAGTACTTGTATCCATAAGTAAACGCAAGTAATGTATTCTCACCCCAAGTATTTCAAAATAAGTATAAAACAAGTAAACGAGGGCTATAAAACTCCACACTAACAAAATTCAATTCGGAAATATATGCAAGTTTTAATAGCAATGAATCCTAACCGCGACCCTAAAAATTACGGCCCTAGATACAATACAGGCATGTGATATATGCATATGAATATTTTTTAAAGTTTGATCATCCTATATACTTGGGTTAAGTTGTCAATCCTAAATATGATTTCAAAAACATTTTTTCTAAGTGTTTTTAAAATAAAAAATGAAGCTAATAACAGTTTTCTGTAACAAGTGTTCACCCGACTTCTCGGGGCCGTAACTCATTCATTTTTTAATGAAATTAGTCCGTTCAAAAGCTTAAACTGTAGCTTTTTGAGTTGTCTTTCCAAAACTATAAGCGATTAATTCCAAGTCAAGGTTTAAGGGTTCAAAAATTCTAACACAATACACGGATGTGAAAGCTGTTTATTTCTAGAAAACATTACTCATTTTTTTTTGGTCATAACTTCTTCATTACTTAACCTTTTTGAGTAATTCAAGTTGTTGAGTTTAGACCTATGTCTTGGCTACAAAAGCTATAACTACCATAATTCATGGTTCAAACTCTAAGGTGCTCAAAAACATGTCACAAGATTCAAACTTAGAACCCGTAGTTGATTGACCAATAGTTTTGTAAAAATCATTCAAAAATACTAAAAAAAATCTTATAATTTATAAATTTCTAAAGGAACATATCTAAGACCTTATATTAAAAAGCTGTAGAAATAAATTTTCCAAAAAGTTTCTTTAAAGTGGTTAAAACAAGCTTGTAAAGTGACTAATTTTTGAACAATTTTTTAGGGTTTTATCAACAAGTTTTTACACAACAAACATATAATGGTGATGTGAAATCAAGCATGAAATATTTATAATTAATGAAATATGTAAAATAAGATGCTTACAAATATTGGTGGTGAATGAATGATCAAAAAGTGTACAAAACTAACCCAAATACTCTTAGAACCTTAATTTCAAAGCCCAAACCTTAGTTTATGTATAAACCCTTTATCAAAACTTGAAAACTTGCTTGGACCTTGTGTATGCCGTCGAAATATAAAGAGGAAAAAGGAGAGATTTTGTGTATTTTTAATGTGTAATTGTAAGTGTGAAAGAACTACTCCATGGTTTCTTACATAAGGTACTTTAGGAATGGTCAAGTGGTATTTTCTCCCTCACATGTTCTTGCAAAGTCTAAAAGGGAATGGTATCTTGTGAGGCATTTCTTGAGCCTTGTACGAGGCATAGGACAATAGAAAGATGACTTGCCATGTTTCATGGCTTTTAATTTGGTCATGTATATGTAAATGAGTATTACCAAGTAAGAAAGAAAATGTTGGTGATACCACTTAGGGAGGGCCGGTTTTTGTACTTGAAAAGGGGGAGAGAAATGTTTTTAAAAGTGTAATATACTAGTTGTATAAATACCTCAAAGGTGGTGAAGATATTGGGTAAGTTGTGCATGTATGCATGTAATATAATGCAAGTTTGTAAAGTCTTACGTAACATTTGTAAAATCGTATGCCAATGACTTATAAATCATGCTCATGAGAATGATAATGTACTAGTTAAACGTAGACTAAACTTAATCTAGAGACGGAATGTGTTCAAAGACGTTTTTCGATATATGCGGAATAACATCACGGTTATACGTAAAATTCAAATATTTACGTATTCAAAGTAAAACGTTCAAGTTAATAGTTAAATATTAACCTGAAAAAATGTCAGTCGTCACATATATTTTTCACATTTTCACTAAAAAAACAAAGTACTTTCATTTTGCAAAAATGGAGGACTTGTGATGCACGGTGGTACGTCCAGTGGCAGTGACGAGCCGACTGTGATTTAATGGCCGATAGTGGTGAAGATCCGTACAAAGTGAGGTTGTTGTGGTGGGTTTGGATAATTTTAGAAAGAAGGCTAAATGAAAACAATAATATGACAAAATGCAAAAGATCTAAAACAAGAAAGATGCCGGCGATGACAATCTTTTCGCTCCTTTGTAAATAATTTTACTACCATCTTCCTAGTTTTGCTTGTAAATTGTTGTTGTTAAAAAAAATGTAATTTGGGTAAATATATTTGCGAAAATCATAACTCTTTTGTACATTATACCCAAGCAGGGTATCCGCGCAATGCGATGGTGGGTACCTAGTGACTAATTTGTGACGAGCAAATGTTTTTTCATTTATACGTTTACATTAACTTTACATGACAGTTTTTAATTAAAATAACTACAAAAATTAAAATGCAAAACCACCAATATAAACCAACGACAAAACCACCAACAAATTACCGTCTAAAGTATTAATAGTCTAAATGGTTAACACTTTCATCTTTTAAATTTTAGAATTAAATTTGTGGTTACAAGTTAGTAAACTTTTCTTATACAACAATTTTATTAAAATATATCATTATTAAAGGACGGTTATTATACGGTTGAAATGAGTTCTTACATATGTTAGAAATAAGACTTAAATTTCCAGATGTTACATTAATTCTCTATTGTTTCTTTTATAGTAATGTTTCTTTTATATTCTTTATTGTTTCTGTCCTAATTTATTTGTCCCTGTTTGACTTTTTGGGTCTTTCTTTATCAACTTTGACTCTAAATATTTTTGTTTGTGTTATTTAGTATTTAATGCAAAATATATGGATGGATTGAGTTTTAAACATATATTCCATTGGTATAATATTTATCAAGTATTATATAACACAAACAAAATTATTTAAGGTCAAAGTTGATAAAGAAAGACTCAAAAAGTCAAACATGAACAAATAAATTGAGACAGAAGGAGTAAGAAGTATTAAATGCTTTATTACCTAGTATAAATATACAAATGTTATTGTTAAATGAGACTTATTTCTCTAAGTAACTTGAACTTACAACACTAAACATTATACCATTATACTACGCATTATATAAAGTCAAATACAAAGTAAGCATGCATGTAAACTTTGTTTGTAATGAAACGCCACACAACTTAACACTCACCGAGCAGCTCCTTCATCTCCCCCAATTTCTGGGAGCTGATGAAATACACGAGCACAGCTATACACTGAACAAAAAGCTTGTACAAAAGTCAAAAACAACATAAACAAAGCAGCAAAGAGCGTTAAAATCTTCCATGATCCAAACACATATGTCCTCGTGAACTTTGATAATTTTACCCTCCATGTCTGAGCGTACCTCTTGTTCACATCTTCAATCACTTTATCCATCTTAGGCACTTTGGTTAGTTTCACGGATTTACTCATCCCGTTCCATAAATCCGCGACTTCTTTATCGCTCTTCAAATGGTTTAAAACTATCCCTCTTTCACTTAGATACTTTGCATCTTCTTCTGTATCGATTATTCCATTCATTAACTCGGTGTAACGGGCAAGAACCAATGGGCCTGCTGCAACACACGCTTCATATGCTACCAAGTTTCTTAAAAACACTTCTGTGTTTACGTCCAAATTAATTACTGGAAGGGATAGAGTTGATGTTTTGTTATTGAAACTAATTTCAGAAATTCCACCATTGACTGGCGAAAAAAGGATCCCAGCTTTGGCCATTTCAGCGACTGATGGAATTTTAATTTCTTCGATTAATGGTGCCTTTGAATCGCTAGCATCGTCACTTGATTTCTCCTCTCCTTCACCACGGAAGTTTTCGAGCATGTTTTCGATTGGTTCCTTCAAAACTTTAAGTATTGGGAGGTTTGATATGATCTTCCAAGGAAGTTTCGTAGACTCTCATTGGTTTCCCAAATATTATCTTATTAAAATCCTTAGGAGTCTTGAAACGTCGAAGATCACTAGGTTTTGCAAACGACTCTTCTTTATCGTTACCTACATCCTCAGTGATGCCTGTTAGAATATAGAAAAGAAAAATGATCATCACTTTTCGAATCATGCACAGAATATGTCTGGAAAGTAATTTATTGACATATACGGAGTATGTTAGAATAATATTGATGTTTAGGCTTATGTATTATGCATGGGTCTTAAGCCCATGTTCACTCAAATTGATTTTCTATCTAGATAACAAAACATTAAAATTAGGTAACTAATCTTATATTTATTACGCATATATAAAGCGTCTATGAATTTGTTTTAAATTTTTTTAAAAATACAAATTTTAATATTAATTGTACGAATACCTTAAGCCGATACATGGAGGTTAGAAAATAATAAAAATATGTGCTATGCTAATAATGACAATTTATGTAACATTCACTAAAAGGAATAAAGGTCATAAAAACATAAATATCTACATTAATATCATTTACTACGATTAATAAAAAATTGATGTTTTGCAATCGTAATTAAATTTCGATTATAATTTAAACACTCATTAGTTACAAAAATATTTCTGATTGTATTTTCTAGCTACTTGCTAGTTTATTAATGAAAATGTTTTAGCCGTTCAAAAAAAAGTTACAAAAATATTAGTTGAAAGTATAAAAATGATCATTTAAAAGTGATAAAAAGATTGATAAGTGAAGAAGTGATTTTTTAATAGTGTAAGAAATGATTATGTTGGAGTCGCGATGATAACTCGTGATCATTCTACAACAACTTACTACATTGTATCAATTACGAGTAACCTAAACTACCATTATTATGATGATCACATGGTTCGATCATTGTATTTTTGCAACAATCAAACGAATAGTCTTTTATTGCTTTGAAGAATAAAAGTACTCTTTTTAGCAACAACATCCATAAAATTATTCTCAAGAAAATAATTGTATGCCAGAAAATTTAGTTATACAGTTCCTGTCGTCACAACGCGTGGTTAACCGGCTAGTTTAAATAAGATACGTTATAAGATGCATATCTTGATTTGGCCTATTTATTTAGGTTTGATTAGTTTTCAAGTTAATTAAACTTCTTATATTTGATTAGGTTTGATACGTACGTTATAAGATATTCCCTCCGTCCTTAAATAAATGTTCATTATTGACTTTTAAAGTCTTTTTCTATCAACTTTGACATTAAATTATTTTGTTTGTGTTATATAATAGTTAACGAAAATCATATCAATGAAAATACATTTAAAACTCAATCCATTCATATATTTTGCATCAAGTATTATATAACACAAGAAAAAATAATTAAGGTCAAAGTTGCGTAAAAATAACTTCAAAAGTCAATAGTGGACACTTATTTAGGGACGGAGGGGGTAACACACAACTATTCTTTCAGTTTGACATAGTAGGAGAGCAAGAACGTATACCTTCATGGTCGATCTGAATGATTTCTTCAGTATGAAGTTCTTTGTTACTTGGGACAGTCATGTGATAAAGAAAATCGAGCAAGTGATCGCAGTCGTCAATGTCAACATCTGGCAACTTCATTTCTTGAAACGGGGAGAGCTCATGGTACAAACCGATCAACATCGACTTTAAAGTCTCATCCGCCGACTTGTTAGTATTTCTATATTGATGCTCCAACATCGTTCTGACCAAGAATAATGGGATCTGGTTCTCCACCATAATCAAATCACGTAAAATCGCCATATGGGATAGTTTCTTTCCCGTAACATCCACCAAATGAGACATCGCGGAGGTAACTTTCTTAAGAACCCAGAACTGTCTGCTCTACATGGACTACACCCCGTGGAATTCAATTAAAAAACCCATCATCAAAATTCATCATCCAGACCAATGCGTCACCAGACATATCAAGAAATTTATGGTAACAAGCACGGATTCGAGCCTCATCCTTCTCCTTCATTATTTCAACTATACGGTCGAAACTAACATTCATGTACTTTTGGGTTCTTCTAGCCGCAACAAGTTTGTACCTTTGCATGTTGTAGACCTAGGGACGCCAATGGTGAAACGGGCCTAAGGAAACTTATAGTTTGTATTTGATGAAGGATTCTGGATTTGGATGTCTAGAAGTATAATAGGGACGAGATGTGGGGAGAATTATGCAATATGCCTTCACCCTATGTCGATTTTGGTGGTTTCGTAGTTTTTTGTAAGTTCGTAGTTTATGTTTTTTAAACCAAATCCTACAACCAATCCTATTGCACCTCCCTTTGATAGGATAAGGAGTAAGCTGCGTGAGAATGATTCGAAGATATATGTCGCTTCAATCATATGTCTGTGTTTTCGTGGATTTTGTAGTTTCGTAGATTATGTTTAATTTACCTAAATCCCACATCGTCCTAAGAAACAAATATGTAAGCACGTGCTAAATTCGCCTATCAACAGGAGGTGACCAAGGATTTTGGTGAATGATATGGTTTAATATTGTTGATATTAGAAAATAAAGCTTTGCTTTAATCAAATCATTGGCTGATTTTTGCTAAAATACCACTTAATAATCGGTATTCTTTGAATCAACGATTGGAGTTGCCTGATTAATTCGGTATTCCTTATTGAATCAACGATAGGTGGGAAGATAGTTATGGTATTCTTGTGAACTCAACTATTCAATTTACGTTTTATCGACGTTATAGTCTACATCGTGTATGCCTCTTCCTTATATTTACTACTTCAATTTGTTGTTATCTTGTTACCTACACTACAACATTGGTATAACAACGAGCCGAAGTTCCTGCTTAAGATGCCTCTAAGTCGAGAACAAGAATATTAAATGATGTCTCTATGCAGCTTATTATTCAAGAAAAAAGGAGCGAGTTAGATCGTTTGTTTATCAATTTACTGCACGAAAAAAGAAATGACATCATGGATCCAAAAAGATGTGGGGATCGTAACGAAGAATGGAGGAGCGATTAGATCAGTTTGTTGATCAATTTGCTAATCGAATGAATGATAAGAAGATGTAAGGATCGTAACGGTCGGAGAAGCGAAGACGAAGAGTTAGGAAATCCGTTCTTTGAGGGTGATTGTTCATCTTCTAATGAATGGGGAGATTATGGTGTGGCGGGTGACGATTATGAAGGAGCCCCAGTATTTGATGACGATTATGAAGAAGCCCCAGTATTTGATGATGATCAATTTGAAGAAGAATCGATGCCGGTTTATGATACCGATATTGAAGATGTCATTGAGGAGGAAGAAGGATTTGTTGGGAAAGGAGGATTTGGTGAGGAAGAAGAAAACATGGAAGACGTTGTAGTTGTGGCTAATGATCTTTGCTCTTCAATGATACAAACTACTTTAAGTGTTGATTTTTCAAAAACCATAGATTCAAACCCTCATGAGTTAATTTGGTCGCAAAAAGGTAATTTGGTCGATGTTAGTATTTTGATTGGCAAAAAATATCAAGAAGGGTATTTGAAAGCTAAACCCATGGATGATAAGTTGGGGTTTAAGACGATCAAGGTTCGAGGTCGAGTCATTATAAAGAAAGGGAATTTGATGCAGGGGATACAAATTTGGATGCTACAAGTACAAGGGACGAGTGAGGCAAACTCGAGGACGAGTTTTTTCAAGTGGGGGAGAATGATGCGGGGAGAATGATGCAATTATGCCTTCACCATATGTCGTGTTTCGTGGTTTCGTGGTTTTTGTAGTTTCGTAGTTTATGTTTATATTTATCTTATATCCCACATCGCCCTAGAAGATGTAAGCACTCCTTCTCCTATAAAAGGAGGTGCAATGATTTGGTGTAGGATATGGTTTAATATTTTGATATTGATAATAAAGCTTTGCTTTAATCAATTCTTGGCGGTTTTTGCTAAGATTCTTTTAATAATCGATATTCGTTTGAATCAACGATTGTTGGAGTTTGCCTGATTATCAATATTCTTTTGAATCAACGATAGTTGGAAGATTGTTTCTGGTATTCGTGTGAATCAACAGATTCAATTTACGTTTTATCACGTTATTAGTCTACATCAGGTATCTCTTCTTTTATTTACTACTTAAATTTGTGTTATCTTGTTATCCTACACTACATCAGGGACAATGAATATAGAAACGGGAATTTTGGTAATTTCTTCGTTTTCTTCTTCGCAGATTAATTTACGCATGCTTTCAACCCATCCATCTTCATCGATGTTTGGTTTGGTAAATGAATAGGAATGAGTCAATGAGGAAGTCATGGTAATTGTGTTGAAGACAACTAAAATGGCGTATGGTGTTGTTGTGCGGTCAATGATAAGGTGTCAAGGTGACATATTTATACATGCATGCACCAATGTTGTATAGTGTCACGTGATTAGTTTAAACCAAACGTGATATTTGTGTTTGAAAATTCAAGAAAAAGAAAGATTTGGAATATGGATTTTTATACTTGTTGAAATGTAAGTTTTATTTTGTATTTTTATACAAGCTTATAAACCCGTGATAAATCAAGGGTGGCTTATAAATTTAAAAAAAAACATTATTCAAAAAATAAAAGGTAATAATTGTTAGTGAAAAATAAAAAAAGTGAAAATTCCCCGTCTAAAGAACAATCAATTATTGACCCGCAACTCGTTTTCATGTATCCACTAGACCATTACACATTGACAACCATCTTATTATATTTGATTTTATCCACATGAATTTAGCTATCAATCTAATAAATCACACGAATTTAACATTATAAGTTCAACTTTTGAAACTGATTAGGATATTATATGTTGTTATTCGGGACATATTGACTTTGACTAATATGAGATCTTCAATTAAGAATACAACCAACATGAATATTATTGAAACGTTAACCCGTTAAAAATATTATGAATACAATGATGAAGTAGTAACTAAAAGTATAGGTTAATTTAAGGTAATTTTAATCGGATTAATTATAACAAATAAGAGCTTTCTTCATCATCACTACTCGTAAACAATATATAAAAGCCTCAAACATGTTCCTCAAAGGTATATTACATAGTTCGAGTAATTACTATAATAAGGGGCTTAACTCAAGTTCATACTGCGAGTCTTGATTCTAAACTTGTTAATGTTTCAATACAGGGTCAATGTGATACATTCAATTAGTGACGGGACTTATGGTATTTAACGATTTATGTAATTGTGAAAAATGCAAATGACAATATTTATAAGTGTGCTATATATTAGCCAATATGTATTAATGATAGGAGTCAAAGGTTGTTATACATATAGTAAGAAACTGGGAATAATAAGTGTTATACACTTGTAAAGAATATAAAACCTCGGTGGCAATAGCAAAAATATAACATGCGATTGAGCAACATCACCTTAAAAGCTACACCATTATTGAAAAATTAATAGAGACCCGATACTTTTTTGGTCGTTGTATAGTGGGTATTGCATGAAAATTATACACAAATCTGTTTTGAATTGAGAAACATTTTTATGTTGATAAACATTGATTAAAAAGACATTTTTGAAGATATAAGTAGAAAAAAAGTCAATACTAATTGCACAATAATGATCATCAAACCATAAAGAAAAATTATACCAAAAAAAAGTAAGGTTTTTTAGGATTGCAATTTTTCTCATACTTTAGTGAAAAAAAGTTACACAAAAATACAAAATCCAATTCGAGTCCACATTATTTTAGAACTCGTGCTAAGCAGAATACAACTTAATTGCCCATTATAAGTGTAAACTTGTGATTTTGAGGCTAAAATGATTTAATCAATTTAATAAAATAACGATCTAAAATACTGTGTATTGAAATTAACTTTAAGATATTGTTTTAGTTCAAAAGCGAACACAGTGTGCCAAATTAGCTCTGTAGTATAAGAAAACCAAACAACAACAAAAATATTTAGATTCAAAAGACATATTTACTTCATTATGAATTTCACTAGTTTTATTTATCATATAATCTAAAAAAAAATCCTTTGATTTTACTTACAATATGATAATCAAATTATGCCTCATATAATTTATTTTAATAAACTTTGTACGAAATATTGTAACGTAATTTTGGATAAACATTTTCCAACAAAAAACATTGAATAAAACAATTTATTTGGTCGATAAAATGTTTCATTGATTTATCAAATTTATATAAGACAGTTATTCAAAAGTTGCAATATTAAAACTTCATAGGAAATTAATTTTAGACGAAAGAATATTGATTTGGAAATAAAGAGGCAAAGTTTGACCTTTTGATTAAAGCATGAATCAACATCCAAAAAAACCATGTAAATATTAATTGCATACGCATGTGGATTAAATGATGTCATTAGTGATGTCATTGTGGATTTAAGCTAAGATTTCAAAAAAAACCTTTGTTTATTAGTATATATATTTATTTATATATATATACTATATTATATATATATATTATTATATTTTATTATATAATATATATATATATATATATATATAGATTATTATAAGTGATATTAAAGCTATTTTGGTACTATTGATAAACCTGAATGACCAAAATCAACGCAAATTCAATACATTACTAAAATATACTCGGCGAGAAAAAGCATTTGTACGTTATTTTTTTTGCACACCAAGTGCCAAGTGTTACATTTTTGTTGGTTTGCCAAATATTAACAACTAACGAAGAAATCCACTAAGCGTGTTGTAGGATTCGATCACCTATTACTAGATGCGGAACCACGACCTTGAAGACACACACCAGCAAGGATCGACAAAAAAAGAAAGAAAACAAGCACAAGGTATTTATCCATAACCGAATGATTAGATTGAAAGAATGCGTACAAAGCCCCTCCCCAGGGGGAGGTAAAACCCGACTCCAACTAGGACTTGGAAGTCGGCTGTGATAACTAGCTGGAAAAAAGAAACGGGTTAGGCTTAGGACACAAGTATCCAACTGACCCCTATTTTACTCCTACTCGACTTAATAGTAACTTGACTTAACACTAAGACACCTAAACTTCGTAATAGGCTAATATAGAGACTAAACTCGTAACAATTTCCACCTTAGGCTTTATATTAGCCTACACCGACCTTCAACAACTCCAAGCAGTGTTGTAACTTCTGTCCAGGTACCACCTTCGTCAAGGCATCCGCAACATTGTGTTCAGTACCCACCTTTAGAACTTTAACCGTCTTTGCTTTCAAGACCTCTCTGATAAAGTAATAACGCACATTGATGTGCTTAGTCCTCTCATGAAAAACATGATTCCGCGATAAGTGAATTGCGCCCTGGTTATCACAATTAACTGCCACAGTGTTAAGCTCCACGCCCAACTCTTTCAAGAGTCCCCTTAACAAAATATCTTCCTTCACAACCTCCGTAAGGGCTATATACTCCGCCTCTGTAGTTGAAAGAGCCGCCACGTGTTGTAGCGTTGCCTTCCATCTTACAACACATCCCTGTACTAAAAATGCGTAACCAGTGATAGACCTACCTTTATCCAGATCCTTAGCGTAGTCTGAGTCAACAAAACCTGTTACGTCCACATGGTTGCCACGATCTGTCCCATACACTAAACCCACGTTTGTATTACCCCGCAAATATCTCAAAATCCACTTCACTGCTTCCCAATGATTTTTACCCGGATTCGTCAAATATCTGCTAACTACACTTACCGCATACGCTATGTCTGGTGTAACATTTCGTATTTTCAGGTCATTTTATGACGTCACTTATTTCGTCATTATTTCACTATTTTTTTGTCTCGTGCGCGTTTACTTTTAATTCTTATCACATAATTAAAATCGCGTAAGCTAAAGTTTTTCATTTAAAGAATAAAACAAGAGAAATAGATTTTTATACACTATTTTCTGACATGAATAGTGTTGGTTCGTTTTTAATAAAAAAAATTGCGAAACATTTTAGAATCATTT
>BQNB010131282.1:2292-16565 GCA_026074375.1 Tanacetum coccineum
AAATCGGTTAAAACCGGTTTTCGGTTATTAGAAAACCGGTTTTAAAAAAACCGGTTTTTCTAATAACCGGTTTCGGTTTTTTCGGTTTTTCCGAAATCGGTTTTTTTCGGTTATAAATGTTCGGAATCGGTTTTTTTCGGTTATAAATTTTCGGAATCGGTTTTTTACCGGTTCGGTTTTTTTCGGTTAAAAATGTTCGGAATCGGTTTTTATACCGAAATGTTCGGAATCGGTTTTTATACCGGTTCGGTTTTTTTCGGAATTTAAAACTTCGAACATTTATTTAATAAACTTGTTTATTATCAAACATTTAATTAAACAATACACCGGAAACATACTAAACAAATACAATCATAACTTTTTAGCCGTTTCCCATAATTTAAAAGCATCACTTCTAAGAGTAGTACGACTTACATGTTGATACCGCGGTTGTAGCCTTTTTTGATGATCTCCGTAAGCTTGACGTTGTCGAAGTGGTTGAATGGAAGCGCTTGTTGAATGACAAACTTCGTAAAATCAAGTCGAACCGCATCATTATGAAATATAAAAACTTGACCATCCGCACCAATAGTACCTTGTGACGTATCATTTTGGCTAACCGCATTACAACCGGGCTTATGAGTCCGGAGTGTAGTGTTAGACGCGGCGTTATAAAATTTCATACATTTCTTGCAACGCGCCTTTTCCACCCCATCGATCATAATACACATATCGAAATTAGACCAAACATCGTCTTTTCTCGTAGTTGATATAATTAGCACCACATCTTTATTTGTGTAAACTTTTCGTACATGGCTAGTAGAAATGGAGGGATTAGTGGAAGCTTGTTGCGATTGTGAGTTTTCCATTATAGAGGGATTTGAGAAATTAGAGTATATATAACACGATTAGAGAGAAAAAACGAGATTAGTGAGTGTTTTTGATGTGTTTTCAACCCCAACTCATTACATGTATTTATACTACCAATCCATGCCCTAAAATCATCAAAAAACACAAAAAACCAAAAAAACAACTAGTATAACGGCTACTAGCCGTTGGGATTTTTTTTTTAAAAAAACCGGTTAAACCCGGTTAAAACCGAGTTTTTAAAAAAAAATTGTAACGGCTAGTTGACTGTGGAGTGTTGACCGATTTTTTTAACAGTTATAAAAAAAATTATAAATTTTTTTTACAAAATAAAAAAACCGGTTAAACCCGGTTATTTTAAAAAACCGAGTAAACCCAGGTTTAAAACCGGTAAAAACCGGTAGCATATTAAACCCGAAAACCGGTCTAACCGGTTCGGTTATGTTTAACCGGTTCGGTTTAAAAAACCCGGTTTTTTTTAAAAACCGGTTTCGATTTTTTGTACCGATTTTTAAAAAAACCGGTTCCCATTTGCACCTCCACCCTCACCCACCAAACCATCTACTCACCTAAACCTCAATAATACATTTCAAATTTGACAAATTCAATTCCAACTCATTTATAGCTTAGTCAAGAAGCAATAATACGTCATGAATATTACTTAAAACGTTTACATGTGTTGAAATATTACATACCATACGTCTACAAAAGAATATCAGTGAAGTTTATTGATGTTACATAACAAATAATAATATACGTTCATATATAATTTTAAAACATTTGAACAACTCATAAGCCGATCATATTTTCTCCGGCGTCTTGTACTAGCACTGAGGAAGGTCGGCAGGCGGAGGTGGCAGCGTTGATTCCGGCGTACCACCATTATCGACTAAGAAAACCATTCCCAAACCCCATGGCAAATGTACATCCAAATGGCAGTGAGCATACCAGGCACCTACATTATAAAGAATCAATAATACTCATTAGTCAACAAAAACTATTCTAGATATGGTTAAGAAACGGTCAATTAATTAAATCATGCATGATAATGAAATGTTGTATTTTTTAAAGCAAAATGTGACAATGACTTTGAATAGTTTACCTGGATTATTAGCTCGGAATCTTATAACAGCCCAGCCACCGACGGGAACACCGATCGTGTTACGTTCTTGTGGATTTACCAGATTGAACTTTTGGGTGTCGTTCGCTGGATTATAGTTGCCAAACCCTTGAGCCAACACGTAAAAATTCATTCCATGCAAATGCATGGGATGATTTTCAACACCAATCAAGGCTGTGTTTTGAAACACCACTTGAACCGTAGCGTTATACTTGAATCTCCTCACACTTGTTAACTTTGGTGCAAACAAAAGGCCGCTCTGATCGAAACTGTTGTTGACGTTGGTGTAATCGAATACCAAAGGTGGTGTATCCAGGGGCGAGAAATCGTTGTGTAGTCACTCTAATGTTTCTAAAAACGGCTTCTAGAAGAGAAACTTGTGATGGTAAAACAAATGAGCGATTATTCATGCTTGCTGATAATCTTTGCCCGAAAATACCTGTGCAGTTTGTAGTGGAATTACAAGGTGATAATCCGAGACCGACGGTTATAAACATGTTTTCGTCCACTGTACGTGGAACTGGCGACCAGAAGCGACTAGTCACAAGAGAGGTTAAGTTGCTAGAAAATGCAAAAGCGGTAACTGTGTCGTTTGAAGCAGGTATAACTGGAAGAATTGGTGGTGTTGTTTGGGTGGAATTTTGGTACGCAATGATTCCACTTGTAGTGTTGCCATTAAATGTAACACCGGCCGCAGTAGCATATGGACTAGCCGTCATGTAATATAGTCCCGGAGATTGGTTTGCAGTCATCAAGACGTCGTGGGTTTGGCCTGGACCAAGGACGAGAACATCAGTTTGGTACGGGTTCTGCTGCTCAGCAGCTGCGCGTACGGTCTATAATAATACTGTTCGTTAACTCACGCACACTTATCCGCAAGAAAAATTGATAGTTTTATGCTCTCTTCCGAGTACGAGCTACGCTTATTGCTGTGCGATTGGCGTCTCTATCTTGAAAGACCTCAAAGTATCTTGATGACATTACGATTTGAAGGCGCATGTTTATAATAACTGATCTGATTAGATAACTAGTTATGAACATGTAAATACTGATTCGTAGTCGCGGTGCTCTGGCTTTAGCTGCGCGGAATGAGGAGATGCCCTAAACCAAATCGAGCCACACGCACAGCCCCTGATCTCAGCTCTCGTGTGCGCTCCGTGATGGACCGCAGGCTGTCTAGTCAAGCTGCCACTGTCGAAGTAGTCTCGACGTAATCGCAAACCAAATCTGGTTTGACTTAGTCTGGTAACACTGACTAGTCTGGACCAAGGAGGAGAACATCTGTTTGGAATGGGTTTGTGTAGGCTGCATCTGCTCCAACGACCGTCATGCTGTGGTTGGCTATCTTGAAGAAGAATTGAGTATTGAGGGCAGCGTTGATTATTCTCAACAAATACGTTCTTCCTGGCTCGACGTTTAGCCTGTATGTATCTGACGTAATTGAAACAAAAACGTTAAACAATATATTAAGTGATGTTTCAAAAATTGTCTACTATATGTGTTGGTTTACTTACTAGTTGAAACGCAAGTGTTAAACAAGTCACCGGGCCAGCCATTGAACGTATAAGCATCTGCGTCAACAGGAGCGGCGCCACTAGCTAGGGCATTGTTTTCCACATCGATAACGTTAGCATTCCACCATTCTCCTGCAACATTATTATTGTTTCGTCATATTAAAATCTTAACGTATGTCAAACGAATACATGAAACAATCTAGAATGAAATAAGGTACCTAGCAAAATAGTATCTTCGCGATAGGGTTTAACGAACGGGTATTTTTGACCGTCACGTGGGCGGATGACTAGCGCACCATAAACGGTAGCTCTAAGCCATTGAACGTGTGAATGCCACCAAAGCGTCCCCTCTTGTCCGGTGAGATTAAACCTATAAGTATAGTTACCTCCGGGCCTGATTGGGCACTGCGTGATAAACTCCGGACCATCTGCCCATGGAGTTAACCTTTGAAACACCCCATGCCAATGTATCGTAAGGTTATACGGGGACCTGTTAAAGACATGCACGATAACGGTGTCTCCCTCTTTAGCCCTTATAGTTGGGCCCGGAAGGCTTCCGTTGACAGCAGTAATTACTATATTTTGACATAATCGATTCACCGTTAAGTTCTTAACCTGCAAAGGAAAACAACATTTGTTACTTTAGCAAGACCATTGAAGTGAAATATCTATATAGCTACTAGCTAGAGACGAGAAGAGAAGTGGATAGTTACCACAAATGAAGTCTCGACGGTATCAGCAGAGGCTGTCCACAACGATAAAGAGAGTAAGGCTACGACGAATAACAAAGAGCTCGACGTCATAGCTCGAGAGCTAAGAAAAGAAATGTGCATGTATGAAAGCTAGATGTTTGAAGATTTGTAAATGAGTTGGTTGTTTAAGTTTGGTACGCGTATATTTATAGCTAGAGACCTGGAACAAGTTGGAAATTTGATAGTAAAAGGTAAATCTATTAGGAAATCCAAATAGTGGGTAGAAGAACATTTGAAAAGATAGATTTGTAAAATAATATTTTGTTGAATTTTCTTTTCGAGAACATTTGACTATCTTACGCACACTTAGTTGACTAACAAATTTGTATACTAGTACACGCCAGCTTGCAAAGGAGTTAAAAGCCAAAAGAATAACCATTACACGCTAGCTTATGTGTATATATGAGCTAGCATGCAAATTACTGATTGCAAGTTCAATCATGCAAACTTAATTATATACATGCATGCATGCATATATAATCACACACATGTACGTAGTCATATACTAAAAATGTAAAACTCATAATTTGATTACAAGATACTTGAATCACGAGTTTTTTGAGTTATACGTTATTGATATTATGAATTAGAGATGGGGATGAACTTATACGTAATGGTGTAATATCATTATTTTAGGTAACTGTGAATGAATATTATAAAGAGTCAAGAAATAAGCTTTTTTTATTATATCGAACACGACTATACCATAAAAATAAAATACACTAATCGGTTAATCAACTTTTCGAGAAGCTTTTTTGGTAAGTTCTATGATTATTTTATAAATAATCAGTAACTCTCTAAACTTGTCTATTTCAAAAAAGACAATACTTAAATGAACATTAACTAAAGAAAAAAAAACCGATAAAGATCGAGTACACATGTTGTCAAAAAGGTAATGCTAATTAACCCTTTAATTAAAGTGACATTATAGGAAAGATACAAAAGTTTTCTTACCTACCCAATCGAGTTTCTACTCTCATACTAATCCGGACCAGTTCACACTTAACAAATTTTCAGCACATTGCTAATTAATTTACATCATTAAAAAATATAATATAATTTAAATAGTAGGTAAATTTACAAACGCTTATACTAAAAATTCAAATTATTTGTACGTATGTGTGCATGTATGTATGTATGTAGACACTAGTATCTGAATTTCTCTCATGTAAAACTCATCACGCTATATATTTTTACATTTATATATGTCTTATGTGATAAAGAGTCGGAAGCACTCAAACAGAATAATGGGTATATCTGATGATCATGAAAACTGGTTTGAAGGGGAGAGAGTTGATAATGCAGTAAGAGTTATTTGTCAAAAAAGTAGATCAAACTGAAGCAATATAGTTGGAAATGATTTGGTATTGGTGATGAAAAAGCTCCATGTCTAAATGAATTACTGTTGTGTTTTTTAAAAAGAGCTGGAATATAGTTGGAAATGATGTTTGTGATGCTGTTAAAGAGTTTTCTTCAAGTCAAACATACTATTAGGAGAAGTTAATGCAACCCTAAGATTCAACTGCCAAATAAGGTGTTTGATAATAGGCCTATTGCATGTTGTAATGTTAATTTACAAATGCATAAGCAAAATAATTACAAAAAGGATTTAGGGGCGTTTGGATTAGTTGGTCACTTAAACCAAAATGCATTTGTTCTAGGGAGATGATTTAAGACAACTTATTAAATACTCAAGAGTTGCTTAGGGGATATATAGCAAGAAGAATGGCCTATAAAGATGTGCTTTAAAGATTGATATTGCAAAGGCAGATGATACTGTGAATTGAGGATTCTTGAAACAGATCTTGACACATTTTGGATTTCATGAATAGATTGTTGGATAGATGATGACTTGTGTTACTAGTGCAACATTCTCTAATTGAATTAATGGTGATAGATATGGCTACATAAAAAGTAGATGGGGCTTGAGACAAGGCGATCCTATGTCACCTTACGTATTTACTCTGATCATGAAAATCTTTCCTTTGCATTGTTCAGAGAAGAGTAACTAGAAGTCAACACTTTAGATACCATAGGGGACGCAAGGAGTTAAAGTTGACTCAACTATGCTTTCCGGATGATATTTTGATGTTATGTAATGTAGATTATAAATCTGTTGAAATTCTTAGAGAATGTGTTATGGAATTCAGTAGTATTTCTGGATTAGTTCCTAATATGAGTAAAGGCACAATATTCTTTGATAGTGTGAAAGCAAATGAGAAACAGACGATATTAGAATTGATGCCTTTTTTGTTGCAAAGCTCCTTATGAAATATTTGGGTGTGCCTCTCATTACTAAGAACATACCAATTGGTGGAGAAAGTTAAAAAAGAGGTGAATGATTAGAAAAAAAGGCTTTGTCTTATGCAGGGAGATTACAACTTAATGCTTATGTGTTGGCATCAATGCATATATACTGGTATTCAGTTTTTTTTATCCCTAAAACTACTATGAAAGAAATTAAGAAGGTTCTTAAGGGATTCCTATGATGTTAAGGTGTTATGAAAAGAGGAGCTGCAAAAGTTGCTTGGAAGGTGATTTATGCTCCAAAGAGTCAAGGTTGGTTAAGGCTCAAGAGGCTTGGTCCTTGGAATGAAGCTCTTTTGTGTAAGCATCTATGGAATATAATTGTCAAAAAAGAGAGTCTATGGATTAATTGTGTCAATCTGGTGCAGTGGCTCAAATAAGTAAATATTAGGATATTCAAATGAATACAGTCTAATCTGGTGCTAAGATTTAAGGGACTGTTTGGGATAATGAAGTATCCATGGTATATCAGAGGGCCTTGTATCTTGGTATTAGGAACCTTTCTGCATAAGATCATTTTTTGTCTCTAGTGTATGTTGGATAAGTCACTGTAATTATAAATGAAAACTGTGTAGTTAAAGGCACGCCCTATATCATAAGTAAGGTTTCCTAATGAATGTTTGGTGGAATACCAAGATGATGAAGCCTGATCATCTTCTATTCTATATGCCAATTGTGATGATGTAGATACAGTTGGATATGGTTTGGATTGTGATTCAGGAAATGCAGTCAATGTAGGATGTCTCATTGGGTAACTCTATACACTTGAGTGATGCAAGTTACGTGAAAATGTAGCTCTCTGTATTTGAGCCACAGTGTAATATAAGTTTTGCTCTCTTTTTGATGATGCCTTTTTTACAAGAGCCTCCGTGTGCATTGGTATGAGCTACTCATGTTACATGTAGGGTGTTTTTAAGAGAGAAATGTAATCAAATAGTAAGATTTCTTCATGGTATGAGCTACCCATTGCTTTTGGTGCTAGCCTAGAAGAATGGTGATTAATATAAATGTTTCTACTCGGTTTGTGTTAAATAAAGTTTGATTGTTCTGTTTCTAGTTTTTTAGTTTTATATTATGGCTTAATGGGCATGTCCATTGATGACGTATAATAGGTTTACTAGGCCTCTGGGCCTGAACCATATTAATTTAATGGGCTCCAGGCCCAACTAAAAGCAACCTAAAAATGATAGGCCAAGATTAAGCCTAGTCCCATACTGGCATGGCCCGGAAGAGTTAAGTCGGACGTGACAAACCTTCCGCGGACCAAGAAACATCCGCGGAAGGGAACTCACATCTGCACGAACACGATTATTGCGTACCCTTGCTAGACAGGGGGCCCACTTCGGCCCACTAACTGGTATATGCGAAATACTAGGAAAACCTAGTATTTCACTCACCTATAAATAGGACCTCTATCACAACAAAATGTATGATTTTCTGACCAAATTCTACACACACATACTCTAACATTCTCTGACAAAACATGAATGCTTACTCTTACACCGGAGTCTAATCGTGGGATCCATCCTCATGATAAGACTAGCGGTTTGTCTTTATTTGTGCAGGAAATCGTCATCATCACTTGATTTAGTGCAAAATCAGATCTATCGGCCCAGCCCAATAACCATTTAGATCCATCCTTTTAACCCATAATATTTTTTGTACTAACAAGTTGGCGTCATCCGTAGGACCACGAATACAACCGTGTTTCCTAAAATACTCACCATGAGCACCAACGAACAAACTCTCCTTAGTCAGCCCACGTCCGTCGTAAGGAATACACTGGGGAAAGAGCCAGTTCCGCAAGATCCAGGCAGGCCTATTTCCAATGAAGCCTTGCAGGAATACTGCGACAGGAACTATCATCAGATTTTACCAATCATAGCTGAAAAAGTGCACCAAGAGAAGGCGCAACAGGAAAAGCTTAAGGCAGTAAAAGCCCATCTCAACTTTGAGGAGACCTCACATCATTCCAAGTCAGGGACACCCATCAGAAGAAGGGGTCTGAAGGAAATGCTCGGACAAAGGTATGTCCGCAGCAGATCCGGAAGCCCTGAGCCGAGACGTGGCGGCTCCGAGTCACCTAAGAAAAAGGGTTCGGAAAAGAAAGCGGTGTTCAAAAGGTTGAAAAAAGGTGTATTGAACACAGGCTCGGAGACAAGGGGAAAAGTGTGTTCGTATACTCAGACGAATTAAGGCGTCAGTCGTACCACAATAGCCACATGGACACTGAAAGCTGCCACCAAAACTCTCGATCAAGAACAACGGAGCCCGCTTTTGAGAGATGTTATAACAAAAGGGCATCTCGAGAAGAACGGAAGAGTTGTCAGAAAGCGAGGGTAGCGTCGGAGGTCATTGGAAGTCAAAAGTAAAAAGGCCAAAGTCGAGCGTTGAGGACGACCTGTCCCAACCATGGGTATGTGTAGAAACAGATCCTTTCACTCCTCGGATCCGTTACTTTGATTTCCTAAAACCTAGAATGCCTAGTCATATCAAAACATATGTTGGAAGCGAAGACCAAGAAGATCATTTAAAGATTTTTCAGTCGGATGCTAAGACGGAACGATGGGCAATGCCAACATAGTGTCACATGTTCAATTATACACTTACTGGAAATGCTAGAGTATGGTTTGATGACCTCCTCAAGGAAACAATTGATAGTTATGACGACTTAAAGAAAGCATTCATAGAAAACTACCTCCAGCAGAATGCATTAAAGACCCGGTCAAAATCCATAACATCAGGTAGAGTGACGGGGAGTCCACGGAAGAGTTCGTGCGGAGGTATAAGCTTGAGTGTATGGACGTAAAGGGAGCTCGGGAATGCATGAAAATCTCCAGATTCCTGCACGGGATCACCAATCCCGAGCTAATCAAGCGACTACATGATAAAATCCTAAAGTGAGCAGACGAAATGCCTAGTCATATCAAAACATATGATGGAAGCGAAGACCCAGAAGATCATTTAAAGATTTTTCAGTCGGCTGCTAAGACGGAACGATGGGCAATGCCAACATAGTGTCACATGTTCAATTATACACTTACTGGAAATGCTAGAGTATGGTTTGATGACCTCCTTAAGGAAACAATTGATAGCTATGACGACTTAAAGAAAGCATTCTTAGAAAACTACCTCCAGCAGAAAAAATGCATTAAAGACCCAGTCGAAATCCATAACATCAGGCAGAAAGACGGGGAGTCTACGGAAGAGTTCGTGCGGAGGTATAAGCTTGAGTGTAGGGACGTAAAAGGAGCTCCGGAATGCATGAAAATCTCCAGATTCATGCACGGGATCACCAATCCCGAGCTAATCAAGCGACTACATGATAAAATCCTAAAGTGAGTAGAAAAAATGATGAGGGTAACTACAACATTTCTTCGGGGAGAAGTAGCCGCCTCCAATCGTGAACGGAAGAAGTCATTTCTGTCATGGAAACAGCAGGAAGATAATCAAAAGCAAAATTTCAAAAAAAGGAGGCTTCCAGAACCAACAAAGGTCAGAAAGGAAGCAATATCGTTTTGCACTACTTATAAAAACTCCCAAAGTAATTTTTGCTTTAGACAAAGGAAAATTCAAAGCTCCGCCACCAATGACAACCCCGGTAGAAAAAAGAAATGCTAACAAATTTTGCGACTTCCATGGAGAAGTAGGGCATAACACAGACGAATGTATGCACCTGAGGAAATAGATTGAAGAAACTCTCAAAGCAGGAAAGTTGTCACACTTGATTAAAGAGATCAAACAAAACAACAGAAAGGAACAACCTAAGGTGACAAAGAAAGGAGAAACTGCTGGGAAGGATAAAGCGATTGTTATCCTAATGGTTCAGCCCTGGGAAAGGGTGGCTAGACAAAGAATTACGCAGAGTTTCTCTCCTAATTCAGAAATCTTTTTTCCACCATTGGGGGAAGATGAAGGGACGGAAGGTCCAATGATCATCGAGGCGGAAATAGGAGGCCACTGCGTGCACCGTATGTATGAGCATTGCTTTAGCAGACTCTGTCTGAAAATCAAAAAACAATTGATACCAGCCACTACCCCTTTGATTGGATTCAGCGGTGAAATAATATGGCCGATAGGACAAATACAACTACTGGTAACAATTGGAGACGAAGAGCATTCCGCTTCAGCTTTGATGAATTTTGTAGTTGTAAGGTCACCATCCCCGTACAATAGAATTATTGGAAAACCGGGGGTTAGGAAATTGCAAGCGGTTCCTTCAACAATTTATTGAATGCTGAAGATCCCGATAGAAGGAGGGGTAATTACTTTAATAAGCAGCGGGTTAGTGCCACTTTAGTGCGCAATGGTCTCCGGACCTGAAAGAACCCTCCCGGCCAACGAATCAATGATAGAAGAAAGGATCAAAGTGGCAATCAACCCAGAATATCCAGAATAGACTATAATGATCGGATCCACTCTCACAGAAGAAGGTCGCAACAAGTTGTGCAGCCTGCTCTAACAAAACTTAGATGTTTTCGCCTAGAAGCCTGCGGACATGACTGGCATTCCAAGGCACATCGCAGAGCACCGTTTAAATGTGCGGAAGGGATGCTCTTCGATTAGACAAAAGAAAAGGGGGAAGCGAATAATAGAAACTAGGTAATACAAAAAGAAGTAGGAAGGTTAGTAGAAGAAGGAATCATGAGGGAAGTACATTACCATGACTGTTTGTCCAATCTAGTAATGGTAAAGAAGCACGACAACAGTTAGAGGATGTGTGTAGACTTTAAAGACTTAAACAAAGCATGCCTAAAAGACGGTTATCCGCTACTAGAAATAGACTGGAAGGTAGAGTCCCTGTGTGGATTCCCTTTCAAATGCTTCTTGGACGCATACAAAGGCTATCACCAAATACAAATGGAAAAAGAAGATGAGGAAAAAATAGCTTTCATCACGATACAAGGAATATTTTGCTATACAAAGATGCCTTTTGGCCTGCGGAATGCCGGAGCCACTTACCAACGTTTGGTGGATAAAGCATTCCATAAACAGATTGGAAAAAACCTCGAAGTATATGTAGATGACCTTGTTATTAAAAGCTGCACGGAGGATGAAATAGTCAGAGATATGGAGGAAACTTTCCAAACTCTAAGAGAAATTAACATGAAGCTGAACCCTAAGAAGTGCACCTTTATAATAGAAGAAGGAATGTTTTTAGGGTACAAAGTTAGCACCAGGGGGCTGAAAGTGTGTTCGGAAAAAGTAGACGTTGTTCTAAGCCTTCCATCCCCAAAGTGCTTAAAGGATGTGCAAAAGTTAAATGGAAAGTTCGCAAGTCTGAACCGGTTTTTAGCCAAATCAGCAGAGAAATCATTATCATTCTTCAAAACTTTGAAAAAATGCACGAGGAAAAACGATTTCCATTGGACTACGGAAGCGGAAGAAGCGTTCAAGCAAATAAAGCAACTCATTGCCGAACTTCCCATGTTAGTCGCACCAATGGAAAAAGAGGAGCTTATCGTTAATCTGGCGGCAACAAAAGAAACGGTAAGTGCAGTCCTGATGACAGAACGAGAAGCTAAGCAAATGCCTAAATACTTTGTCAGCAGAGCGTTAAAGGGTCCGGAAGTAAACTACACGTCTATGGAAAAATTAGTGTTGGCTTTGGTTCATGCCAGTAAGGTCCTAAAGAGGTACTTCTAGGCACAACCAATCATAGTCATCTCGGACCAACCGATACAACAAGTATTATCGAGACCAGAAGTAGCAGGAAGGATAAAAAATGAAGCATTGAATTGGGAGAATACGCAATACATTACAGACCCAGGGTATCGGTCAAAGGGCAGATATTAGCATACTTTATAGTCGAACGACCAAAAGAGGAATCTTTGGATACTCTAATGGGAGAAGAGGAGGAACTCCCCGAACCATGGATCTTGTTTACAGACGCATCATCCTGCCTTAACGGTTCCAGGGCAGGACTAATACTCACAAACCCGGAAGGGATGGAGTTTACTTACGCTTTAAGATTCAGGTTTGACGTAACAAACAACGAAGCGGAATATGAAGCTTTGATTTTTGAACTAAAAATCGCGGAGCCAATGGGCGTAAAAAACCTCCAAGCAAATGTTGATTCACTGTTGGGAGCCAATCAAGTGAATGGAACATATGTTGCAAAAGAAACCGACATGGTTCGATATTTAGAGAAGGTAAAAACGCTCACCAACAGCTTTAAAGCATTCTCAATCAAACAGGTTCCTAGAAGCGAAAACAAAAAGGCAGATGCGTTAAGCAAAATAGCATTAATAAGCTTTGCACATTTGAGTAAACAAGTGCTGGTGGAGGAACTAAAGGAAAAGTCGATAAGTGCAGTGGAAGTTTTGGCAGTAGTTGAAGAAGAAGGGGATACATGGATGACTTCCATCTTCAAATACCTCATGGACGGAACATTACCAGTAGAAGTAAAAAAAGCGAGAGCAGTAAAATGCAAGTCGTGGCAGTTCTCTATAATAAATGGGACACTCTACAAAAAATCTTTCTTAGGACCGTGGCTGCGATGCGTACAACCACTCCAAGCCAATTATGTTCTAAGAGAGATACATGAGGGGACTTGTAGCATGCATGCTGGTACACGATCCGTCATGGCAAAAGCCTTGCGGATTGGTTATTATTGGCCAACCATGCACGAGGACGTAAGAAAGCTGATAAGGGCATGCCAAGACTGTCAAGTTCACAAGCCTGTCCCAAGGAGTCCTCAGCAAAAGCTAAGCCCAATCACGTCTCCGTGGCCATTCTATAAGTGGGGTATTGATATCGCTGGACCTTTTTCAGAAGGGCCTAGAAAAGTCAAATTCCTGATAGTAGTTATTGACTACTTCACGAAGTGGATTAAAGAAAAACCAGTGGCGACTATCATTGGTAACCAAATCAAAAAATTCGTGTAGGATAACATCGTTTGTAGATTTGGACTCCCAGGAGAAATCATCTCGGATAATGGAAAACAATTCCAAGATAATCCGTTCAAGGACTGGTGCGAGAGATTATGTATCCGCCAACATTTTGCTTCTGTTAAGCAATGGTTTAGTGAAAAGGGCAAATCGTAGTCTTAAAGAAGGGATAAAAGCTAGGTTGGACGAAAGGAGCAAAACTGTATGGAAGAACTTCCTCATGTTCTATGGGCACACCGCACAATGATTAAATCTAGTAACGGAGACACCTCATTCTCGTTAACATATGGAATGGAAGCTGTCATCCCAGCAGAAATCGACATGCCTAAACTAAGGACAGCGAAAGTAGACTTAGTACAAAATGATGAAGCCCTGGAAATCATCCTTGACCTACTGGAGGAGCGAAGAGAGCAAGCAGCAATTCGATAAGCAAAAAGCAAAGCAAAGATGGAAAAGTATTACAACTCCAAAGTTCGCAGTACAAGCTTTAAACCAGGAGACTTGGTATACCGCAACAACAATGCAAGCCGTGCGGAAGACACATGAAAACTAGGACCAAAATGGGAAGGACCATATAAGGTCACGGAAGCACTTGGAAAGGGCGCATACAAGTTAACAGATCGTGACGGGAAGCAGCTCCCACGGACTTGGAATATCAGCAACCTTAAGAAGTGGTACGTTCACCAAATGTAAGCAATCCACCCATGCGGACTCCGCAATGGGGGTAATTGTAGTATACATGATATCATAACACAAACATGGATGATTGAGTTGGCAAATTATCTAGAGAGAGAAAGTGAAGTATTTTTAGTGAGAGAAAAACCAAATGGAAGCTTTGTGATAA
>BQNB010131283.1:1687-18805 GCA_026074375.1 Tanacetum coccineum
AACAATCTTCGCCCAATGTGGTGACATACATGATTACTTACAATGTATCCTACAAGTACAAATAAAAGTAAAAGCATTCCAAAGTCCTTCCAAAGTTGAAGATATCTGCAGTTTGATTTGTATTCAACACGTACTTCAGCTTGGATCTTTTATTTGCTTGTAGAGAATACAATGTAATTTGTATAAACCGAGTTAACTTCCCCCTGATTCATACTTCATGTCTTCAAGTTGTTCATCTACTTCTATTTGTTGAAGTTTCTGAATCAGCTTCCCCTTAAACAAACAACCATTTGAAGCAAATATGAAACTTTGATGTAGTTGACATATCTTCTAACTATAGCAGCTTAAGCACGCATCAGAATCTGTAAAATATGAAGTAAACCACACTTAGCAGCAAATCCATTCAGGGGAACATGCAAGAAATCAGCAAGATCCTCTCACGTATGCACGTACTTCACATAAAACAAACCGTAGAGGTCAAAACTATAACACCAAAATCAATTAAGTCCCGGATGTTGTATACATCAAAGTCAACTAAGTCCCGGATGTTAAAACAAATAAACCGTAAAAACGTTTATTTATATTTTACGATCTATCCGTGTTTTGTCAATGACAAACATAAAATCATCGGAAGTATAAAATAAAGTTTATTAGTTTTAAACCAATAGTTTTCTGACTCGCCTATCGTCATTCTTTCATCACTCTCACCATTTGCATCATATATTACCTAGAAACATTTCTCACCAAAACATTCATAATATATTTTGTACAAACCATTTTAATCACTTTGGTTAAAACAAATATATTCATTTTTAATGATGTAAAAACTTAGGATTATCTAAGTAAACCTAATAAATTTTTCCTGAAACATATACTACTTCTCTACAAAATGGAAAAATCATTTTTTTGAGATAATAATCTCTTCGGTGCACATCACACAATCTTTAAAACCCAGAGATTTGATGTCCGATCGCTTTAGTGCCTTCGGTTCCATTTCTTTACATAGATGGTTCTCAGAACCGTGGAACCATGCTAAGCGACCAGCCAGTTCCGAAGTTTTATACCGGCCGGTTCCTCCTGCAGATGGAACCGATGGGTCCGTGCTACAGTATAATTTAAGCCTATAAATACCAAGCTAATTCTCTTATTTCTTTGCACTTTTCTATCATACTTCTCTATCTTATTATTCTAATCTCTGATCTTTGATCATGCTTTCTATCATATTAGATTTTTGGTGTTTTTCTTAATAGGAGAAGAATCACCGATTTATGCATACAAGATCAAGCTTCAAAGTTCGCTTGTTGCAAGTCTCTTCTATATCATGAAGATCCTTCTACTGATCTTGAGTCATCTCTTCTACATCTTACTCATTTTCAAATGTATCATTTGTAAAAGTGTCATGAACGTGTTGGAAAAAACTTAAGTCACTTAGGAAACTAGGATTTCAACTGAATGTTGTAAGGCAGGATCCATGCTTGTTGGAACCATGTCTTTAGAGGTGTAGTGTTGTGGGTTTTGTCCTTCCATTATTAGGACATGGTATTTATCTTAGTACCGGATAAAGGGTAAGCGATATTTAAAGCGATTGGGTTTCTTTCAAAATAATAGGACTCGGTGTTTAGCTTAGCACCAGATAAAGGGTAAGCAACGTTGTAAGGCTTCTCCGCCGATTGAAGGAGATTGTCAGTGTAGTGATTTCAAACTCTCGAGTAGGTGACTCGAGGAGGGGAAGTTAGGAAGGAATGGAAGTTCTTTAGCCGAAGCCACGATCAAATACTTGTGCCATATCCTTTTCATTCATATTCTACTTATGTCGTTTAAATATGCACGTATACAATATTAACAAATAGATCTAATAACCAATCAAACAATCTAACAAGAAATCTTTAAATCAAAATTTTAATTGGTTATTAAAACAATCTTATTATACCTCCCTTCTAGTTTTCAACAATTGGGTATCAAGAGTAGCGTTTACCAAAGATTTTTAAAATATCCTGTATTTTAATTCATTTAAAACGATTCAAAATAATTTCGAAAAACTATAATGAAATTTCTTTCATGATCTTTTGTTGTATGTCATTTTTGTTCCTTAAAGGCATGCTTGGTGAAGATCATCAAAATGATCACGAACTTTACTTGACGTCATCTTCCGCGAATTTGTTACCTCAAAAAAATTGTCACATCATTAAACGGTATCACTCCTACCTGTTATCTATATAATTTCATGATACAAGTATTTTAGTATTTGTGATTGGGCATTAAATTCGAATTTGTGATTGCGGCTTGCATTTGTGATTGGGCTGAATTCAGTTTGGGACCACTGTGTAACCCCGAAGTTTCCATTAAGAAATCGCGAAGACCGGCCTATGCTTTAGCCCAAAAGGCGAAACGAACCAACAGTAAGGGATAGACTATAAACATTCTCCTTTTGGAGCCCAAAACATCTTAAAGTAATAAGTCCATAGTAAAAACCTAAATTGAAATTAATTTTTCAAACATAATTTTCAAATATAATGTACGTATATTTCGCGATCTATCCAAGAAAATTATATTGTGGGATTAAAACATTTGTTACACAATATGGCCCCTCGATTATTTGCTCATGAACGAGCCATGAGGAATCAATTTTCTTGCATCCAGTCTCAGGCACTACAAGGTACACACATTTTTATCTTATTTATGCTTGTCAAATATATTTGCTATTGTGTTTATAGCTATATTAAAAATTTTTGTGTAATGTTATAAGCCTTGATTATCATCTTGCCTTCTCTAGGCTTATGCTTAATTGCTTATTTGTGAGTGTTATTTCGTGTACTCGGTCTAGCACACCTGTACTTCTCTTTTCCATAAAATCTTTCCGTTTCTAAACATTATTCTTCGGGTCTTGTTGTTAAACGTAAACTCTTTTGGCGTATTAAGCCCTCTTTAGTCAAAATTAAACCTTTCTCACGTACTTCAATCAAAAGCCACCGACATCTCCCTTATTATTAAAACTCCTCTCTCCTCCCACTATCACTTCTCTATCCATTTCAAAAATCAAAACCATATCACTTTCCCTCTCATCAAAACTACCTAATCTATCATACAAGGAAATCATCGCAGAATTTTAAGCCTCATCATTGATCACATCATCATCTTGCCTCCTAAATGCCTCCTCTATCTGATGATCAAGTTCTGGCACGGAGATTTGTTCAGCTTTTTACATTACCATTGTATTATATCCTTTGTATTGTGTTAAGCATTGAAATAAAATATATGTAATTTTTTCCTTCCCTTTCGTGTTTATCACGTGATCGTTATTTGTTTTGTTGTGTCATCATCTCTTATAAACTCGCCCGAAAAACAAACAATAACTACATAACAAAACTTGTTATTTTACAATAATTCATCCATAATAATTAAAAATAAATAAATAAGTTTTATTTTCGCTTTCGTCCTTAGCTGGTTCCATTGGATCTAAAGGATGGTTCCCTTCCAAGGAAGGAACCGGCAGAACCGGCCATCCCAATAGGACAAAAACGTTAGTCTTCTTTTCTATCTCTACACTGTTTGAAATCTAACTCCCTAAACCACCATTGACGAACCCCTACTCTATAACCACTTTCTTGAGAAAATCAACATCCAAAACGTACAATTCATCATATTGTAATCCTAATCCATCTCTTTAATTTAAACCTAGGTTTATTTTCCATTCAAATTTAGGCCTTTTGATACTTAAATACCCAATTATCGACAATATTTTTAACTTGCTAATTACGTTATCTAAGATAACATTAGTTAGGAATTGCATCTTGTTTTTTGTTAGAAAAACGATTCATGCATATAAACTCAATGACGAAAGATTTTTAAAAAATCAAAAGGTAAATAATCGATATGATTTGACATTGTTAATAACCATAAAAACTAGACATAAGTGATTTCCTAAAGAGAGTGTAATAACACGTTTTCTGTTTTGAGCAAATGAGTTTCGACATTTCAAGTTTATTTGACTATACGACAAAAATGTTAAAAATAGACATATAAGCCGAAATCCTTTTGTTTGATTTGTTTTATTGGATTTATTTCCTCTAGTATCAAAATGTCAAAATCCATTCATTTCGACCACCAAGACACCGCACACTACATCCCAAAATACAACAAAATCGACGGCCTATATGATGATGAGAAATCCATCTACAAAAAATTATTGAGTGAGATACTATCTTGAAGGTATGTCGGTGCTACCCCTACCTATTAGAAGACCCCAACCTAATATTCGCCAAACCTTCGCGGCAATCAAGTTTGATTGTCTTCTTGATATCAACGAACAAATTTGTCCTATTTTCGTTCTCCAATTCTACAAAAGTGTCTGTCTCATTCAAAATTTAAATGGGACTTTTTCCATCGCCTTTATCATCAACAATGTTGAAATTTGCCTCAAACTTGAGGAGTTGCTCGAATCCTCGGTGTATCTTGTGAAGGTGTGTGCATGTTCACAACCGATTGTTCCATCTTAAATAGCATTGATTCAAATCCCGACATCTATCCACCTCCCGTTAAAGATCCTTCAATTATCCGTGACACATTCTTCTATGAAAAGCCCCATGGTTAAAGCGGCCCCCGCAAAGGTTAAAGGCACAAGCCGTTGTTCTTGATCCCTTCTAAATGGTTCATTTCTTGAATTGTAAGCTCGACTTCAAGAAATGGGAAACCATTCTTAGTGAAAATATCATAAGTCTTTCAGGAAACAAGGATCATCCGAATGATTTTCCTTCATACATGCTCTATTGTCTCACCATTAAAAAACAATTCAACCTTGCATACTACATCGCTAAAAGGATTCAGAGTGTAACCAAGAGCGATGTTATGACACTTCCCTATAGAATGCTTCTCACTCGCCTCTATGAGCATGTTCGGTACACTCAACCTTATGCCTACTCTTGGAACCTTCACACCTTGTGGATCACGTTCCATGAGATCTCCTCACCAAGGGAACAAGCTTTCTTAGAATTAATTCCTGATGAAAAAGGTTCACACACAAACTCCTTCAGAATCATTCGGATCACCCTTTCTCCCGCTTTTACTTAAAATCAAGAAAATGATCTGGTAAACAACTACACCCCGATCCCATTGTCTACATTGATCAACTTCCACCCATTGAAGATTGTGAATCACCGAGAATTACAAGCCGAAACCAAAGGAATGTTCAAGTGCTTCAGTCTTTCCTCTCCAACCTCGGCGAAGAATGAAGTAAGGAGGTGTGCCTACAAGGTTGTGGGTATTTTTAGGGCCTTTTTACTCTTGTCCTGTTTGGTTTAAACAATTTGGAACGTGCATTTGTATGAATTAATTCTCTTGTCGCTCTTTGCGTGTTTGAATATTTGAATACTGTCTTATGAAACAAAAAAGGGGTTTAATGTATGATCGTATGTAACTTGTTCTCTTTGATAGTTCCCTCCTCTAGAATTAAGGAGCGTTTGGCATAGTATAATTGCGTAAGTTTTTGGCGTTAAAATTTTATCCATAAGCCTTTGGGATAATCTAGTATATCCATTTAATCAGTATTATTCAGGGATTAGAATACAATTGGATCACTACTAGAGATTTTAAAGATTTTAGCGAACCAAGGCCGGCTGCAGGCCGGTTTCCCTGTTGCCCCAGCACTTGGCCAGTTCCATTAAGCCAATGGAACGCACTTATGTCTGGTTTTCTACAGAAAGATTGCCTTTTGCTCGCTTTGGATAGTTGGCTTTTTAATCCAAGTTCATAAATATGTTAGTTGAACTCGTCTTAAGGTAACCCAATGCCTTCGTGTTTTTTAATTGTGGTTGAACCTAATAAAAAAGAACTCTACCATGCATTATGATTAGAGAAAGTATAGTGGAACTTAGATTTTATGTTTATGCATGCCACTTTAACGTATAAGATGTATGACTTATCATGCGACTTAAAATCACCACAAAACATCTCTAAGAGCTTGAATTTCAGCCCATTCCTACTTCTTTAATCACTCTACAAAATGGTGTTCAAGGTTTGCATACTCTTCCACCAAATAAACCCCCCTAACGGATGACAACAAAAAACTGTGATTGACATCTCATCCAAACGAATAGTTTGTTATATTCGAAACAACTCCATTCCCACCACTCTTGACACCACCCTTGCGCTCACTATCACACCACCAATGCTTACCCAAACACCCCCAATTCAACCAATTGAGGTATCACCATTAGCTCCTCGAGCACTCGTTTTCTCAAATCCTCCAAACTCTCCCATAGAGCCTGAGCCCTACTTAACTTCCATAGAAGATGTACCTCCAAGAAGCACCAATCCACCACCTTCTCAAGACTTCAACGAAACACTCTAACAACACACACCGATGGACTTCGAATCACTCTTCCCTCTAATCAACCTCTCAAGAAGAAGAAGTAGATGATCGTGCTCAACTCCCGAAGCATTTGATAAGATCAAAGTCTCAAAGAGATTGATTCAACTTCACACCTTCTCCCACCACATAAACGTCGCAATCCAAAACGCACAAGATGTACAAAATAGCCTCCTCCCTCCATTCACCACCGTCTCTTCACAAATGCCACCCATACCTTTATCATTCTACTCCACCACCACCTCTACAACCGTCATACCTCCGTTTAGGCCAATACTCCCACCATCAAACATGTTTGTTCCTCTTGATCAATCCTTATGGATTGAAGGACCCTCTCATTTACCCCAACCTCAAGAACACTCATACCCCCATTGCCTTCGAACTCAAACCATCATTCATGACTTTCGGGACGAAATGAGGTTCATGTTAAACCACATCCTTGAATGACTCAACCATCTCTCCAACCAAAGACCTTGAGGTGGTGATTACAAGCTCAAGTAACCCTATGAGTTTAGAAATTTTAGAACTAGCTAAGAACTTAATCATGATTTAGTTTTCATTGATTTAAATCAATGTATTTTTACTTCATGATTTGTATGATCTTAATAAATTTTGTGACTGTTGCTTCAAAATTTTATTGGTAATCTTTATAGATTTTACTCCATTGTTTGGCAATATATATAAGTTTTTGCTGCATACATATAGGGTTTTATTTGAATAATCTACTTCCCGCTAAAATCGGGTAAAACTGACTTAGTGCAGGTCAGCCGGTTCTCTTCCCCATAGAAGGCCGGTTCCATCTGTCAATGGAACCGGATAGAACCGGCTGCACAGGATAATCTTTTCTTCTCTTCTCTTTTCCATATTTCTGTGACTCTCAATCATATTATTATACAGATTTTTCCTTTTCTAGGGAGAATACATCTCTTGATATTGAAATGCATTACTAACATATGTCTTTGTAGCATTCTCAATTCATTTGGAATTCTTGACGAACCCATTTAGGGGGAGCCTTCGTCAAGGGGGAGCATTGCATTTGATTCTCTAAGAATCAACTTTAGTTCCAACTTTCGTTGGTCTTACTCACATCTATTTTTTTTCTTGCACCATTGCATTTGATTCCTTTCGAATCACTATTAGTTCCAACATTCGTCGGTTCCGCTCATATCTCTTTCTTTACATCTTTGCTCATATCTCTCTCTTCATTTTGCATTACATTTCTGAGTTAGTTTTTCTTCGACACTCTTTTTGTTTCGACAAAAAGGAGGAGAAGGAAGTAAAAACTCCAATTTAAAAACTTATAAATTTTATAGTTTACTTTCGATAATTTAATGTTTTGTCATCAACAAAAAGAGGGAGATTGTTAATAAAAATAAACCGTAAAAACGTTTATTTGTATTTTACGATCTATCCGTGTTTTATCAATGACAAACATAAAATCATCGGAAGTAAGAAATAAAGTTTATTAGTCTTAAACCAATAGTTTTCTAACTCGCCTATCGTCATTCTTTCATCACTCTCATCATTGCATCATATATTACCTAGAAATATTTCTCACCAAAACATTCATAATATATTTTGTACAAACCATTTTCTAGTCCTTTGCTGTAAAACACTTCATATCATTTTTAATCATGTAAATAAAACTTAGGATTATATAAGTAAACCTAATAAATTTTTCCTGAAACATATACTACTTCTCTATAAAATGGAAAAATCATTTTTTGAGATAAATACATCATTGGTGACATCACACAATCTTAAACCCGGATTTGATGTCAGAAGTGCCGGTTCCATGTCTTTACACTAGACGGTTCTCAGTACACTAGACGGTTTTCAGAATCGGTGGAACCATGCTACAGGACAGCCAGTTCCAAAGTTTTGGCCGGTTCCATCCTGCAGATGGAACCGATGGGTCCGTGCTACAGTATAATTTAAGCCTATAAATACCAAGCTAATTCTCTTATTTCTTTGCACTTTTCTATCATACTTCTCTATCTTATTATTCTAATCTCTTATCTTTGATCATGCTTTCTATCATATTAGATCTTTGGTGTTTTCTTAATAGGAGAAGAATCACCGATTTATGCATACAAGATCAAGCTTCAAAGTTCGCTTGTTGCAAGTCTCTTCTATATCATGAAGATCCTTCTATTGATCTTGAGTCCATTCTTCTCTCATCTTACTCATTTAAATGTATCATTGTAAAAGTGTCAAGAACGTGTTGGGAAAAACTAGTCATTAGGAAACTAGGATTTCAACTGAATGTTGTAAGGTAGATCCAGTGGCTTGTTGGAACCATTCCTTTTAGAGTGTAAGTGTTTTGGTGGGTTTTTGTAATCCTCCATATTAAGAACATGGTATTTAGCTTAGTACCGGATTAAGGGTAAGCGACGAAGGATTGGTTCTTCCATAATAGGACTCGGTGTTTAGCTTAGCACCGGATAAAAGGTAAGCAACCTTGTGAGGCTTCTCCGCCAATTGAAGGAGTTTGATGTGTATTGATTTCAAACTCTCGAGTAGGTGACTTGGGGAGTGGAGTAGGGAAAGGAAGGAGTCCTTGTAGCCGAACCACTATAAATGCTTGTGCCATATCCTTTACTTTTATGTTTGCATATATCGTTAAATCATGTGTGTATATTATACTAACAAATAGATCTAACAACCAACTAAACAATTCAATAAGAAATCTTGAAATCGAGATTTTAATAGGTAAAACTATTCAACCCCCCCTCCCCTTCTAGTTTTCCACAACTGGTATCAAGAGCAGGTTACCAAAGATTTTTAAAATATATTGTATTTAATTCTTTAAAACTGATCAAATGAATTTCGAAAACTATTAAGAAATTTCTTTTAGATCTATTTGTAGTATGTCTTTTTGTTCCTAAAAGGATAGCTTGGAGGATCATCAAAAATGATCACGGACTCTTGACGTCATCTCCGAAATTCTGTTACCTAAAAAAAATTATCACATCATTAAAAATGTGCATTCCAACCTCTTATCTTTATAATTTCATGATACAAGTATTTTAGTCAAGAAAAATGCTAAATTTTGAATTTGTGGTTGGGCTTAAATTCGGATTTGGGCCTGTTAGGCCGGTTCCATTGAGAAATGGAATCGGCCTGCTTTAGCAAAGGGAACCGGACCAACAGTAATGAATATATATCAAACATTCTTCTTTTGGGCCAAAACATCTTAAAGTAATAAGTCTATAGTAAAAACCTAAAATGAAATTAATTTTTCAAACATAATTTTCAAATAAAATGTACATATATTTTCAGATCTATCAAGAAAATTATATTGTGAGGATTGAAACATTTGTTACAACAATTGGCTTGATTATTCGCTCATGAGTCCAAAAGGAATCAATTTCTTGCAAATCGGTTTTAACCATTACAAGGTACATTCTTTTTCTTTACTTATGCTTGTCAAATATATATGTTATGTGTTTATAGATTGTTAAATCATGTTGTGGACTTTATTATCTTCTTGCTCTTGGGCTTATGCTTAATTGCTTATTTGTGAGTGTTATTTTCGTGTACTTGGTCTAGCACACCGCACTCGCTTCTTCCATAAAATCTTTTCGTCTAAACGTTATTCTTCCGGGTCATGTTGTCTAAACGTAACACTTTGGGTATTATGCCTCTTTATTCAAAATTCAAACCTTTCTCGCGTACTCATAAAAACCACCGGCATCCCCATTTATATATTAAACTCTTCTCCTCCACTATCACTCTCATCCATTTTATAAATCAAACCATTTCACTTTCCCTCTCATTCAAAACTACCGATCATCACGCCCCGTCATGATAGCTATCATCATCTCGCTCCTAATGCTCCTCTATCTGATGATCAAGTTCTCGCACGGAGATTAGTCTTGTATTTAAGATTTCCATTACCGATTTTTATTTCCTATCATTTGAGCTGCATTAAGCGTTGAAATGAAAATATAGAGTAATTTTGTTCCTCTCTTTCGTGTTTATCACGTGGTCGTTAATTGTTTTGTTGTGTCATCATCACTTGTGAACTCGCCCGAAAAACAAACAATAACTAAATAACAAAACTTGTTATTTTACAATAATACATTTATAATAATTAAAAATATATATATAAAAAAAAAAAAATTTTATTTTCGCTTTCGTCCTAAGTCGGTTCCATAGGCTATAAAGGACGGTTCCCTTCCAAGGAAGGAACTGGCAGAACCAGCCATCTGATAGGACAAATATAACAACCCGTAATTTTTATCAATGTAATTATCCATCTATTAAATTAGATGCACTGTAATATCCATCTATTATATATACCACCTTTTTACAGGGAAATTTTTGCTTTATCTCATTATGCAACGTAACTTGCATCTCTAAAGTAAACGAGCTCACGCAACCTACCTATGCCAATTCTATCTATGTTTATATCATGTAAACATCCTAATATGTCAAGTCAATGTTCTAATATCATTTTTACCAGATACGTTATCCATTTAACGTACTTTTCAAAACGTTATTTCAAAATGAACTTTATCCGTTAACGTTTATATCAAACCCTAATTACAAGTAATGTATACATGCAAATCAAGTGTACAAGCATGCAAGGCTTGTGTAAAACTCTCCTAAGCATAAGATTTAAATATACTTTCCCTCCAAAATTGTGGTACAAGTCATGCAAAGCACAAGGTATAATTCGTTAATGCATGAATTCAAAAAGGGTATTTTCCCTCCAAAATTCAAACGAATTTCGTACCATTCCTTTAGCATAACATACTAGCATCACAATGCACGATATTTAGCCCTAAACCCTAACCCTAATCGATCTAAACCCTAAATCTAAAACCCTAGTTTCGTCTATACGAAACCAAAACCAAAACATAATCCGAAACCCAAATCTTAACACTAAACCTTGATCCTAAATCCTAACCCTAACCCTAACACTAATCCTAAACCCTAATCCAAGCCCTAAACTTAACCTTAGCTCGCAAAACCCTAAACTATAAACATAAACCCTAACCCGTACCTCATTTTGACCCGTAACCCATTTCCACCCATTTTAAACTATTAAAACCTAACCTAGCATCCTAACACCTTCATGACTCACCTCCTTGTCATCTTAAGCACCTCACTCACCACTCTACTCACCCATACCCACTTTAAACCTTGATCACCAAGGTATACAAATGCTCGTCATATTCTTGGCAAATCGAGCCTTATAATCTCCCTCCACCTTTCCATGCTAATCTAGCTAGCTTATAATACTCACCCTAATCTAGTTTGGCCACCACATCACCCTATTCAACTTGGTCACCAAGTTTTGACCTCCTATAAATAGCTGAGACTTCAAACACTTCAAGCTCATTCACAAACTCACTATACACTCAAATGGTCACTTAAGCAGAAATACTAGAAGCCATGGAGAAGAACTGAAACCATAGAAGTCGAGCTAGAAGTCTTAAACTCATTTCCAAATCAATACACCCCGCTTTGACACGTTTCAACCCATTTCGCTACACTTCGAGTTCTAGTAAGCCTAAATCTATTCTACATGCTTATATAGTATTCTTAGATCATGTCTTACCCTGTTTTAACCTTTTCATATAATAAAAATCATATAAATCTCTTTTAAAACCTAACTGTAACCCTAATAAAGCTCGTTCGACCCTTATAAGCTCAAAAGCTTGTTCAATAAGCTCATATTCTGTTTTAAAACTTTAATAAACTTCTTAAGATCATGTGTAAACTCTTGTTTAAGCTTTTGATTCACAAACCCATTCGGTTTTGGTTTTCCTAAACCATACGCACCCATTTTGATCTTTTAAGCTCATACGCCCTTTCCATAAGCTATAAGCTCGCAAACTCTACTTATTTTAGCTTATTCTAATTAGCCATAAGCTGTAAAACTCTTTTGAAATTTAAAAATATCAAAATTATGGTCTTTGGACTTGTTTTGCAAGTAATTCCCATGCAGAGGTGTATATAAGATAACTTTTTGAAATTATAACTTAAGGGCTGAAAATGCATTTTCACCTAAGTTATAACTACAAGAGGCTGTTTTGCCAAGTTTTAAAGTTAAAGGTTTATAAATTATATATACTTTATATATAAAGGACTAAATTTGTAAAATTTTATAAATCAAGGGTATATAATATTTTTATATAAATTATAAAATATATATTAATATTATAAAACTTGATTTTATTAAAACCCGATACATTTATCAATCATCGATCGACGCATTATAAATCAATTACGTTATATATTTAACGTAATTTATCATCGACTAGCTTTTGAAGAAACATACAATCAATCGAATCACGTTACTAGGGAATTCATATAGGGGTTTAAATTAGAGTATACGTTTTAACTGAGTTTTGCTGGATTTACGATTTAAAGAGTCCTGGCTCCCTCAACGATTTACTGCATGACCTCTGAATTATGATAGCCCGAACAGTGATACAATATTTCCATAAATTAATAAATCAAAGTAATATGTATGATTAAAGCTTTGAAATATAAACAATCAAACTAAGACTTGACATATTACCTCAGGTTGCGTGACGAGGCCGTTACTTTCACTTGATATACTTTTGCCATCAATCAGATTTCCCCTGTTAAGTGAGCTCATAACCAAACATTTAAAATCCTCTAATGTTTTTTAATAAACCCCTGAGGGGATACATGCTATAAACCAATGAATACAAGGGTTTTCCCAACTGTATGCAATCATATAATATTATAACCAAAGTCCTACTTTTGCATTAAGACCTCACAACAGGAACCGTTAAATATTTTCGGAGTAAGCCGCGAATGCAGTGAATATAACTATTTAGGACTGAACTCCCGTGGTGAACCCGTTCATATGGAAACCAAACGCACTTCATTTGAATCACTATGCGGGTGTTTGGCAAAGACACCCGTTAGGGCAACTACTTGTGATTATTGATTTTCTCAAGAACTCGATGTCATGAGCTTAGGGCAATAACATTGTTTACTATAATAATTGTACTCATTGCAATTATTACACTTATGGGTGTATAACAAAGTAACCCACTGTTTATGATGACTTGTATTCAAACTATTTAACATAAACCTATGAATTTCACTCAACCATTGTGTTGTTCTTTTTAGCATGTGTATCTCAGGTAATTAAGCATCACACGGCACAGAGTGGCACGGATTTGAAGATGGCTAAACTGTTATCATTCAAAATTTATGTTTCTAGATTTTGGGACCTCTCTTTTGTAAAACTCTGATGAATAAATGAATGATAACTAAATTTTCTAAGAACGTCTCTTTACGAGTCGTTTCTATGATTATGACTGTTGTACCTATGAAGTAATACCCCAGATTAGCTTCTGCTGCTATATTTGTCAAAATGGGGGTGTTATAGATTGGTATCAAGAGCCACTGTTATAGAGAACAAGGTTGAAACCTTAACTATAACTACTTTTCTTTTTCCATCCAAGAAAGTCCTCCATGTCACTATATCTCCCGAATAGTAAGTAAAAGTACATAACTATTATACTATTATATAAATAACTTATGTTATTTACCGCTGGGTTGTTAACAAAGTGATGTCTTCTTCCAACCACCCTACTTTCGATATTGAGAATGCTTTTTCCTCTAACTTTCCGGACTATATCCCGGCTTCCCCGGACTATGTCCCAGCTAGGGGTGTCAAAAAAGCCGACCCGACCCGAGCCTGTTCGGGTTGGGTCACTCGGGTCAAAAATATTATTCGGGTCATTCGGGTTAACCCGAATGACCCGAGTTCTAAAAAGGGTCGGGTCTCGGGTTGAAATGTTTTGGCTAACTCGGGTTCGGGTCAACCCGATTGACTCGAATATATTTTTTTCAATATAAAGTAATAGTTTTTCTATTTAAAAAAGTAAAATTTTTTTTTTTTTGTCATTTTAGTCAAATTCGGGTTGATCCGAACCCGAATTGACCCGACCCGAATTGACCCGACCCGATTGACCCGAACCCAAGTAACCTGATTTTTAAACAAGGTCTGGTTCAGGTATGGTTTTTTTAGCTTTGATCCGAATTGACCCTACCCGATTGACCCGAACCCGACCGACCCGATCTGATTCACACCCCTAGTCCCAGCTTCACCGGGAAATACTTATTATAGCTCTTCAAATAACTCATTTGGTTTAGTTCCAAAAGCTTCACCAACTCTTTCACTTTTTCATGATGACCCATATATGAAGGTCATGCAAGCATATTATGCTAAAAAAATCACCTATTCCACCGCCAACTATTGTGCCTCCATCTCCGATGCTATCTCCAATGTTTAATTCTCAAGAATTCTTTCTTCCTGAGGAATTATTGTCACTTAAGAAACGAGGCCGTGACCAGTCATCCTCCTCTACTTCCGCCCTACCTCAAGCATTTGTGATTGAAGAAAGCTCTCTCGACCACATTGAACACATAGAAGACAAAATAGAAGGTCTTGGAAAAGGTCGGGTGATCATACAACAAGATTTTGACAATCTGGAAGCTGAACTCCGAGAGTCTCGTACTCAAATTGCTAAACTTTAAAGAAAACAAATGGGAAATAACAACAAGATTTCTCTGGCTCGCTTCAGGATTGCTAATCTAAAACAAATCATCGAAGATATCCAGGTTCATCACCAAGCAGATAAGGAAAGTCTTCTGGATGCAATCTATGAACACAAGAACAGCCAGGAAGGACCATCAGACTACTAGATTAGATACTAGTTATAGCTTTTGTTAGAACCTAGCCACGGGATGTGTGGTATAAATAACAACACTTATCAAATCTTGACTATGTACAGTACAAAGGAAAGTAGTTCATGATATAATATAATGGTGATCCCGTTGTACTTCATTGTTTCATATTCATCCTGTATCCTATATTACATCTCCATCTTCATCATTATGAATCTTATCGTGACCTCTATAAAATAAACTAATAAGTTAGATGCTTGTTAGAATTCATATCAAATAAGTATCTATGATATCACTATTGTGATAATATTTATTTTTAAGCATTTTAAGGAAAGAATTATGATATCATTCTTATTACGTGTTATCTTATGTTGATAGAATGCCTCTAAAAAGGACATCAACATCTGAAGCACCAGTCATAACTCAAGCTGCCATCAGGAAACTAGTTGCTTACAGTGTTACAGCAGCTCTGGAAGCACAAACTGCAACAATGGAAAATGCTGACAATACCAATAGGAACACCGGAGAAAGAGAAACTCTTGTAGCAAGAAAATGTAGCTACAAAGAGTTCATAAGCTGCCAACCTTTCAATTTCAAAGGTTCAGAAGGAGCTGTTGGACTTATCCGCTAGTTTGAGCGAACTGAATCAGTGTTTTCATGTAGCAAATGTATCGAAGACTACAAGGTAAAGTTTGCTACTAATACTTTAACTGAAGAAGCTCTATCTTGGTGGAATTCTTTTGCCCAACCTATTGGGATAGAAGAAGCTTACAAGATTACCTGGGTTGAATTCAAGAAGCTTTTAATAAAGAAGTAATGTCCCCGAACTGAGGTCCAGAAGATGGAAGGCGAATTTTACCATCTGACTGTGAAAGGGAATGATCTCAAGACATATGTGAGAAGATTCCAGGAATTGGCAACCTTATGTCCCACTATGGTGCCAGATTCTGAGAAAATGATGGAAGTTTTCATCGGGGGATTACCTCGAAGTATTGAAGGGAATGTTACCGCCTTTAAACCTCAAACTCTAGAGGAAGCCATTAACATAGTCCATAGGCTAATGGATCAGGTAACAAAGCACACTCTGGTGCAAGTATCAAGTGATCACAAACGAAAGTTTGACGACAGAAGAACTTTCAACAACAACAACTACCGTAACACCAACACCAACAACCACTACAATAATCACCAACCACAATAAAACAGAAGACAGGAAACCTTTAGGGCTTATGCTGCCACCCCAACTTAAAATAATGGGTATACTGGAAACCGTCCCTTGTGTAAGAAATGCACTCTGCATCACATAGGACCTTGCACTGTCAAGTGTAATACTTGCAACAAGGTGGGTCATCTGACCAAGAACTGTAGAAACAAAGGGCCAGCTACTGGAAGTAATCTGCTACCAGTGACAGTTATTTGGCATGTCTGTGGAGAGAGAGGGCATTATGCAAATCAGTGCTGAAAGACCACCAACAATAATACCCAGGGAAGAGCCTACATGCTGAGGGATAGTAATGCTCACCAAGACCCAAACGTAGTCACGGGTATGTTCCTTCTAAACCAACATCTAGCTAGAGTATTATTTAATTCTAGAGCCGATAAAAGCTTCGTATCCATATCTCTTGCCTGTATGCTAAATATTCCACCCATTACAATAGATACCTTTTACAATATCAAAATGGCTGACGGAAACCTAGTAAGCACAAACACCGTTATTTAGGGTGCAACTCTGACTTTGTTAAACCAACCTTTCAAAATTGATCTTATGCCGATCAAACTTGGTAGTTTCGACATCGTCATTGGTATGGATTGGTTATCCAGGTATCATGCTAGAATTATTTATGACGAGAAAGTCATCCACATCCTAATCAATGGTGAAACTTTGATCATCCGAGGTGACCAATGTAAAACCCGACTAAGTCTGAAATCCTGGTTGTCAAGTTTTCATAATCCAAGTAATGGAAAAGAAGTCAGACGAGAAAAGTCTAGAAGATATCCCAGTAGTCAGATAATTCCCAGAAGTTTTTCCTGAAGATCTACCTGGCCTTCCTCCTGTTTTCCAAGTAGAA
>BQNB010131284.1:0-16524 GCA_026074375.1 Tanacetum coccineum
CATTTGCGAGTTGCATATTTAAATTGCTTATAGGGTATTTTATCTAATAAATTAATCTAAGTATGCAGAATTGGTAAACACTAGAAAAGTTGCTTAATCAATACTTCGTTTTACTGCATAAGCCTCAATCATATAGCTATAAATTTTACTTCAAGCGAAGACGTATGCTTGTTGTTCCCTCATTAATGTCTATCTTTTGGGCCCACTTTCCGGGCTGAACATTCTAATACATATGGATGGTTGAGCCCAAAATAGCATTTGCTGATATTGATGTATCACAGTAATGCACTTCTTAATTATTTGAACATTCCTAATGATTTCAGTTTCATATTAAAATGAAATATTATCGAAGGTTTCGGTTTTTTTAAGACAGGTTTCCACTTTGAGCACACACCAATGCGTATCTTAACCTTACTAACTACAAATTTAAACACTTATGCAGGATGGTATGAATTGCGCAGAGCCATATGTAAGGTTTTTGTGTCAACGGTTACTCGACAAGTGTCTTGATGATATGGAGTTTACGTTGAGAACGTAGATGAAAGTAAGCGGCTGCAAATGGTTGCTTCAATCAACTTTGTACGCCTTTCATAGACAGAACTGCAGAAGCAGTGGCTATTCTTGAGGAAGCTGTATCTAGAGGCCATTAGTTTGAGAACAAAGGAGAATGAGGAATTGATTTGGTATCTGAACATGAGAAGTATGGTTTTTTCAATTTTTAGTACCACGGATATATATATATTTAGTACCACCTATGGTGTACTAATTTCACGTTTTGCGTTACGCAGCTACTTGACAGAGACAAAATATATAGAAGGAAGCGTGTTTATTTTCCATGACATATTTCTTCCTTTTTTATTCATTAGTTTAAAGGCACTCCTTTAAACTCCAAAGTTTTTTGCGATTCTTGCATGAAGGCAAAATTTTCCAGGCTTCCGTTTCCTGTTAGTACAACTAAAACCCATGCTTGTATTGATTTGATCCATTGTGATATATGGGGAAAATACCGCACACCTTCTCTCACATGTGCGAGTTATTTTTTAACAATTGTTGATGATTTTAGTCGTGCTACTTGGGTTTATCTTTTGAAGCAAAAACATGAGGCGTCAATGTGCCTTAAAGCCTTTCACAAAATGGTGCAAGTACAATTTGAGAAAAACATTAGGAGGATAAGGTGTGACAATGGTGGCGAGTTTATATCTAATCAAATGATCGAATTTTATGCCAACCAAGGAATCATCCTTGAGACATCTTGCATACACACACCACAACAAAACGGTGTTGTTGAACGCAAGCACAGACACTTGTTGGAGACAGCTCGGGCTTTGAGGTTTGAAGCAAATTTACCCACAAGATTCTGGGGAGAATGTGTTCTAACAGCTGCGTACGTAATAAACCGAATGCCATCAGATGTCATTGGCAATAAAACGCCATATGAGGTTTTATACAACCAAAAACCAAACTATGACAACATGAGGGTTTTCGGTTGTTTGGCGTATTACAAAAGCACCGAAACAAACGGAGACAAATTCAAGATGAAGGGAAGACCAGGAGTTTTCTTGGGCTATCCGCCAGGAACAAAAGGTTATAAGATCTTCGACATCATACACAACAAAATCGTGATATCAAGGGATGTAAGGTTCATAGAGAACTTTTTTCCTTTTGCCAACATCAAGGTAGAAGAAGAAGAAATTTTTATACCTCCAAGCATCTGGGACGATGAAGTTATCGAAGAAAAACCGAAAGACCTTATAGGTGAACCAAATGAAACTGAGATTGGACATAGTGAGCCGATTGAAGAGTTTGAGGATGATTTTGAACATCACACACAAACCGAGGCACCTAGTGAAGATCAAACAGAAGTTGATGTTGGGCCAGAAGGAAGTCAAGATGAGGATAATCAGTTTGGGCCGACGGAAGAGCCCACTTTCAATTCTGATAGCAACAATTTTGTAGAACCGTAAAAAAGAAACAGAACCCGTCCTACGTATCTTGATGATTATGAAGTCCAACTTCCCCCATCTATAGACCATAAGCAGCCCACTTCCAGTCGAGAGTCCTCAACGGTACATTCCTTGGCACATTATGTTTCTTATGATAATTTTACTAACACACACAAAGCTTTTTTATCGGCCATTACTTCCAACAATGAGCCAAAACATTTCCAACAAGCCATCCAGGACCCAAGGTGGATAGAAGCAATGAAAAAGGAGATCCAAGCTCTTGAACAAAATAAGACTTGGACTTTAGAAGAGCTACCAAACGGAAAGAAGGCCATAGACTCCAAGTGGGTCTACAAAATCAAATATAAACCAAATGGAGATGTGGAAAGGTACAAGGCCCGACTCGTAGCAAAAGGATGCACACAAATGGAAGGAGTAGATTTCCATGAGACCTTTGCTCCAGTGGCGAAGCTCGTTACGGTTCGAACCCTTTTGACGGTGGCGGTAAAACGAGAATGGCAAATACACCAACTTGATGTGAATAATGCCTTTTTGCACGGGGATTTACACGAGGAAGTCTACATGAAAGTCCCCCAAGGTTTTAAAAAAGAAAATGACAATAGAGTGTGCAAGCTAAAAAAATCTCTCTATGGGTTAAAGCAAGCTTCAAGAAATTGGTACCAAAAATTCACAACTTCCCTAATAGAAATTGGATTCAAACAAACAGGAGCGGACCATTCTTTGTTCACATTTAAAAGAAGGAAAACATTTATTGCCATACTCATCTATGTAGATGATGTCATTATTACAGGAAACGACTCTGGAAAAATACAAGAAATAAAAAAGGAAGAAATATGTCATGGAAAATAAACACGCTTCAAGCGTTTGATATGAAAGTTAACCCTGACAAGAAAACAGCAGCTGTTATGGATGTTCTTGTGCCAAAAACTAATTTCACGTTTTGCGTTATGCAGATACTTGACAGAGAACAAGATATGAGTCTCATGTAATTGTGTACAGCTATCCTAAAGGGATCAAAGCGTTTTATATGAAAGTTAACCCTGACAAGAAAACAATAGCCGCTATGGATGTTCTTGTGCCAAAAGTAGGTTTTTCTTCCTAAATGTGCTCGGCAGCACTATATGTAATATAGTTGTCATACTGCAGAACTTTAACATATGCAACACAGTGTATGATATACTAATATTCTGTGGTTTTTCAATATGTAGGTAAAATAACACTGTAGATGTTATATGAAAAACTGGTCAGATGGATCGGCTATTGCCCACTACTTTAGTTTTTATCATCTTTTTTTTAGCTGAAAAATGGCAATTTGGGCAACTGTCGATCTATTTGACTTGTTTTTCAGCTAACATCTACAACAACATTTTGACCCTTTTGACCATTTAGAAATAAAACTAAACCTGATTTCACCTATTCATAAGTGGTTCGAATATTTCACCTATATTGATAGAGACATAACGATATGGTAGTAGGCTTCTTGATTGAAATGAACACGAGACCTTTATAGGATCTGTTATATCGATTATACTATGTTAATGGATGCTTATAACATATATTCAATGGATATGCAGGATGCTTGAGATGGGACTACCGCTTGCGCCATACGAGTGGTACCTTGACTTGCATCGTTTTGGGACTGTGAAACACTCTGGATTTGGTCTAGGGATTTGAGAGGATGATTCTTTTTGCAACAGGAATTGACAACATTAGGGCTGTAATCCCTTTTCTCAGATTTCCAGGAAAAGCAGATCTTTAAGAAGGTACATCGGAACAATATCAGATCATAGCATTCCCTTTGCTTTAGTTTTTGATATCAAGTTAGTGTTTTCATTGCTGAACCGATTTTGGATACACATTATGTAAGACTTTGTTGCTGCTTGTTTTTATAATCAGCTGATAAGATTTTGCTTCTTTAATCTGCTGTTAGTGATGTTTACGGGTGTTTATGCTTCCTAACTGTGATGGATTTAAAGTGCCCAAAACTAAGTCACAGGCACAAATATTTAACAGGATGACTACATTACGGTCAGAAATTACAACATATATTGTTGGTGTATGCTGTATGACTTGGTCTTATTCGTTGCTTTGCATTCTGTATACTTTAAAATCCTTCAAAACATAGCTAAATTTTTTGTTGAGAGTAAACTACGATAATTTGTTACATATTTAGATCTAAGAAGTATCAATTAAGTTTTTAAATCAAGATGGCATTTTGCTATGGTTAACCTCAAGTTTCGATACACTTGAGCTCAGACTTATGTTACAGACTTTTGTGGGGTTTGTTATTCTCGTGTTGGTTGTTTCTCTATTCGACATGTGATATGTCTAAGAACCTAATTCCCGCAACTCATATTTCATTGATACAAACCCTTTTTGGGCCTTATCGCATTTATAACTTGGTTTTGACTACTTATGATTTCTTAGTTATATACAAAATAAACATATATGTGTACACATACATATGCACATATTATGCAGACATGATGTCTTAAGATCATCAATCCGAGTCTAAGCATATTCGAAATATTGTCTCTAAACACAAAACAGGATACTTGTTACAATAAAAACATGACATGTATATACGTTTCTCATATCAATAAGCATGTTTAAAACAGTGACCTAAAATTCAGTTTTATCCTCTCTTTTTCCCGGTAACATCTAAACATATGATATCATATCTCTATCATTTAATCAGAAAGTGACGAATTACTGATCGCTTGACCCTCGTGAAGGCACTTCAATGGTCCATACAGCAAGTTGAGTTGCGATTATCAAATCTTGAACTCTTTTAAACACGTCTTGTTTAACCTCACCTTCCAATCCAGGCATTGCTAGATCATCATCTTGGCAAGATTGCAGGGCATTAACCGCGGTTTGCAACCACGTCTTGATGTTTGCACCATGAAACATGAAAATCTGCATTTCTTGTGCCTTCCGGGCCTCCTCTAATTCATCCACCTCCTTAAGAGTTTTCCTCAAATCGTCTACAACATCATCAATGTTGTCTAAGCAACCCTTGATAGCAGCATACTCGTTGGCCAATAGGTCTCTATGATGGACCCAGTCGGTCATGTTTGCTTTAACGATTAAGCTTCTTTGAAGGCCAAAATTGATGATCTTGCGAATGGTGTTATCTGGATCAACCTCTCTTTCTTTCTTTAACCTTTCGATTGTTTTCTTGCATGCCTCCGGGTTGCTAGATACTTTGCATATGTCGTCGTTAAATGTTAAAACAGGATTTGTTGCAAAGAGGCAAAAGATCGATAACCTTAATAATAAAAAGGTGGCAAATTTCGACATGTTTTACCTAGATTTTGTGTGAGAATGGTTTATTGAGATTTTGTGATTTGAAATTAGTGAATTACCATAAAATCAGTAACTTGCAAGCCCATCTATCTTCACATGATTTTTAAAGGGTGAGATACATTTTGGCAAAGACCTTTCATTTTTAGGTGGTTAATAAGGCTTTTTTTTCAAGAAATTGCAACTTTTTCCTTTTTTTTACTTTTTTTGAATAAAATTAGATACTTTTTTTTTCAAGAAATTGTAAATGAAGGTAACAAAGGGTTTAAATCTACATGACATTGACATATAATACGTTAGAAAGGCAAAAGCTACATTATAGGTGCAAAAGACTGCAAACTTGACTTGGTATGATAAACAGCAACCAAATGAGTGAATGACATACAACCTCTCTTTTCCAAATTACAATAGCATTAAGCTAACATCCTCTAGGAGTTCCTTTATGTCAAAGTTGATACTAATTCACAGCAGATGTTCAATGATGATGATCATCACTGTTATCGCTCTCCATCTCTTCAGCATCTTCAAACCGTTGGTCATTAATTTGAAGCTGTAACGAGTTTTAGAAATAGACACAGGTTAAATAAGATGGTATATATAAGAAAATAGGGACCTTAACAATTGAAGTGAACACAAAAATCAGTAATTTTTGAAATAATATAAAACTGAGATGCAAACAAAAACCACAAACTTTAAAAAACAAGCAGTGGTGTTCATCGGTTCGGTTATCGGGTTATTCGGTTCGGTTATTTTTTTGGGTAAAACCGAATTCAAACTGTACTTAACCGAACGGAAAACATCATTTATATATATTTTTTAAATTAAATTTAATTATATACGTAGATTTTTAGCAAAAAAACCAAAGCTTAGAAAAAGTTTTTTATACTAGAATAAAATTTTAATGGTTTTTCTATGCATATATAAATATATACTATATATTTATATGAATTCGGTTTTCTGGTCCGGTTTAGATTGTCAAAACCATGCCCAAACCGAAAACCGAATATTTAATTTGGTTCGGTTCGGTTACAAATTCGGTTCGGTTTTTTCCGGTTCGGTTTGGTTTTCGGTTCCTACGGGTATTTACCCGAATTGTGAAAACCCCTAAGAACACGTATATCACTCTATTATCCATCCACCCTTGAGACCTGTTACCTGATGAATGGTTTGACTTGGGCAGTGTATTATCTCAAATGGGTCAATTTATTAAATAAAGAACAAAATCAAGCGAGTTGAGCGAGTCAATCAGATAAAAAGTGACCCAAAGTCTTTTTAATGTATACGATCATCATTTTATTCATTGATTCAGATTATGAATATAAAATCCTTTTCTTAATTCATAATCATAAGATAAACAATTTTTACAAAATTTAAAAATGAACAAGAAATGTTTTAGGTGTAAACCCGACCCCTTTTGATCTTATACCAAAACAGACCCGTTTCAACCCAAACCCATTTTGTCCTTTTACCTGACCTGCCCATCTAGGCACCTATATAAATTTCTTAAATATTTTCTCCGAAAATGACCCATTTGAGCATTTCTTTTAATTAAACAAGCAAAAAGAATGCAGATCTATGACTTCGTTAAAAGGTACAAGGCGAGAACTGACAGAAGCACTCACGGCTTGTGAAAGAAATATAATGACACATGGGTCTAATTCTTGGTGCAAATAGATAAAACAGAATATATATGAAAATATACCTCAAGCACACTGCTAGCCAAGTCATCATCTCCATTTGCATGACCAATGGTGAAAGGAATTTGTATATCATTCCACTCTGGAATGTCTCCATCTGGAAACAATAAATCACAGAATAACAATAAGATTTTGACACTGGAAGAAAAGCGATTACCAATAACATTAGTGATAGGTTTAAAGTACCGATTCCAGCACCCAACTGATCAGCACTAAAGATCCAGTTATGTGGTTCTTCCTCCTCTGATGAACAGATAAGAAAGTATAAATATCAAAAAAGTTATTTCATATTTTAGTTTATAGTAATAAGTAGATTACCTTCAACAGGTTCGGGATTTAGCTCTGCACATTCACAAAATACCTCAAAAAGGGTATCCACTATTAATAAAAAAATGACAAAAGTTAGAACATAATAGATACAGAACCCAAAAAATATAATTAGACTTATGATTTATATAAAAGTGAGATGTAAAGGTTACATTGAGTAGGATCAGAAGGCACAAGCCTCATCTCGGTGATCTTTGACAGATCTAGTGGTGTCTCGCTAGATTCTGAATCACAGCTTTCAGATTCATCATCCTCGTCTCCGGTGTCAATCTTAAATTATACAAGATAAAATTAGATAATATGAAAGAACAAAGAGGTCATGTTGAGCTGGGTTGCGAAGCACACAATAAACATAAGATTAAAGAAAAGGTTAAGCACCATATCATCAGAAAAAAAAAACACATAACACTCGATATGAGAACTGTATATATGTTAATATGATATCTGAAGACTGAAGTAAAGATCTGTTTGAACTTTGAACATCTACAGTTCTACACCTAAAAGTGTCGGGGATTATAGTGCGCCTAGTAATCTTTTTTTTCTTCTTTAATATCAAGTTATGGCATCCACAAAGAAATTCCAAAATAGTTAAAACTTGAAGGAATGCTCCAAGATTGGAGATCAGGTCAAGAAAAATTATAACCTTAAAGCTGTACTTTAAAGTACCAAAACTAACAGTAACTAAGAAGATCTGCCGATTGCTTTCAAAATAGGGGTTATATTTTTCACAAAACTTCCTGTCAGAGGCTAATGGGAAAGTAACAAGTGTTGTTTCAATCCAGACTTGCTATATTATCAACAAATCTAGGTTCAGATAGGCTCTTCAACAGACATCATCCACATGTTGTGACGTTGGTAAACAAGATTTATCAACAGTGTGGATATTTTCTTTGACAGTCTTCACAAACATGTTTCGTTCTGTCATAATGAACTACATTGCAAGTAATATTTGTGTTAACTTATTGCCATCTTCAACGAGTAGTCACTTATATTTTTTATTAAAAACGACCACCACTTCTACGGGGTCACAAAATCAAGTTCCTTAATCTTGCAATTGAGAAGAACGTACCTATGGTGGACGTACTTGTTAAGCCCATGGATGGTGGCACCCAGACAAGATTTTTATTTTTATTTTAGTGGTGTCAGGTGTGGGAAGAGAGACTTGAAAAGTCAATATAAGATAAGTCATGGAAACAAACTGAGAAATTGCAAGCCCAGGGTAGTCACTTAAGAACTCGAGAAGTTGGTCACTCGGAATGTGCAAAGAATGTAATTGTGTTACCTATAAAGGCTTATTCTAGCACTTTTGTACTTAAACGGATCATTAAAAGGTCAACATGAGACAAGTCATGGAAACAAACTGAGAAATTGCAAGCCCAGAGTCACTTAAGAGCTCGAGATGTTACTCGGAATGTGTAAAGAATGTAAATGTGTTAACTAAATAGGCTTATTCTAGCACTTTTGTACTTAAACGGACCATTAAAATAAATTATACCACCAGAAGAGAGTTTTTAATGTCATTATACAAAATTGGTGCTTCGAATGTGTATTAAATATTCTCTGGTTGTGTTTGTGCTGAAGCAAAGGATTTGCGGGGAAACCTCGTTCTATTCTTTAATAAAAAAAATAGATATAAAGAGAAGATTGTCCTCCCAAAAATCCCCCCATTCATGCCAAATACGACCATAAAGGAACTCGCGTACGCCTAAAGGGTCGACATTGTCTCTTCAAATTATGTTGAAACGATATAAGACAAAGCAATAAACCAATGCACAATATAAAAAGTGCCTGTTAAAAGAACTTTCAAAGCATTCTTTTTAGACCGACGTCCTTCTAGCGTCTTGAGTTTGACACATCGCTCTACGACTCACAAATTCTAAAGATTTTTACTTAATACATCTTGACTTCTATCGTGGTCAACTCTCTCGCCTTAGTCAAATCAATTTTAGTACCAAAATACTTGCCCAAATTGTCAGCAGCCCTGACTTAACATGTACCCTATAAAATCAAAATGCTTAATCAGAGGAAAGCTAGAACCTAATTTGGTGTTAAGCGAAAAATTGGTGGTGGTTTTGACAAAGATAGGACCCAACTCGTTGAAAGTAACAATAGGTCTAAATTCAATATTGCTCACTCCATATCAAGACGTGACAAAACATGTTATGCTACAGATCCAACTTTTGAAAGATAATACTGTATTAACAATGGCAATATATCTCATCTACTTGCATATTGGTGTTTTCTTGAAGAACTTACCAAGATCATGATTTGCTTGCCCAAATTAAGACAGAGTGCTACAGATCCAAATAACTTATAGAAAATAATGAGGAATATCTTTCCTAATATTACAGTTGATATATTCCTAAATTTTTAAGTTGTGCACTCCTTTTAAATTGGGAGAGTAAGTTTGTAAATGAAATACTAAGTTTTTCACAATTACTCGTATCATTGTCCCCCGTTTTGAGTCTCTAAGTTCTCTTCATAGTCATAGTTTTTGCTGTGTTCTCTTGGTCCTTGAGCTTAAGACTTTCTCATCCCAAAACAACTAATAGATCACTTTAGTTCTAGAAATTAGTATCCGGCTAAATAGTGTTGCCTGCCTTGTCGAACAACCACAAACTTCATATCCTACTTCTATACTCATAAAATATCTCCTCTAATGAGAAACTTTAACTAAAAAATCTATTTTCTCCATAAAATCGGACTACAATAAAGCTTAACAATGTATACACAATCATTCCCTAGCGAAATCCCGTAATTCTAGCAAATGACATCCAAACACTCAGAATTATATAATCCCAAACACCTACAAATCCGATTAGTTAACACTAGGCGCATTTTTATTCAACTTTAAGTGAAAACAATACCTGAAAAAAAATGATACCAGTAATAAAGCAATAACAATACCTGAGTATAGATACAAGGCGACTCAAACGCCTCAGGATCTCTAGACACGGCATGAAGCGAAACCGAGACGAAATCAACCGCGTAGCCTTTGGCCCTATCAGCATCACTTAGCCACACCACTTGCCTATATACATAAACCAAACCCCAAAAAAACAAAACCACAGTCAGTCAATATATAATCAACAATAAATGTATCTATTTTGGGAATAGAATATGAGTACTTAGAGGAGATGTAGAGTGTGCCGTTGGATTCGGGCGCGTGGTTGCCGAGAACAATGGAGACGTTTGGTTGGACGTGCATAAGATGTTCGTTGTTGGTGGTGTCGAGAAGTGGTGCACCGTCGTCGGAGCGATTGGTGAATGGGCGTAATCCGTTTGTCATTTTGTGTGTTTGGGGAATGTTATGGTTTGATGTTTTTTTTTAGGGTTTATGGTTTATTACTTTGTGTTGTGCTGTGCTGCTGCTTTTTAAAACACTGTTTTGGGGGTGTTTAGGATGGCTTCTTTTATTTTTATTTTTCTTTAGCATAAGGGTGTTGTTTTTCTTAAAATCTTAGAAATTTAAACGTCTAAATTAAATTACGTTAGGAGGTCTTTGGGATTGCGATATGTACTTGATTATTTTGTTTCACAAACGCAATAATATGTTTTTTAGTGTTTGGTAAACAAAAATTAATAAGTGATATTTTGCGTTTTGTCCACTTCAAAACGTGGTTTGAGAAAAGGAGGTAGTCACCTGCTTTTCGGAAACGTGGTTTTCTTTAACAAGATAGATTACCAATTTACCCATTTAATAGCTTCTTCTACCACCACTTCCACTAGTATTGACGGAATCTTGTATAACAAAAGAAACTATAAACTCACTTTTCTCTTTCCAACTATATATATGGTTTTTTGTTTTTGGTAGTGGTGAGTTTTGGGGATGATGGTAACTTTTGGGGGATAAAGATAAGTTAAAAGATACAATGAAGTTGGTGAAAGAGTATGTGTATTTGAAATAGATTATTATAGATTTATAGAAAAAAGTTGAAAAAAGTTAAAAAAAAGTATATTCAACAAAGTTTAATGTTTATAAATTGCTATATGTTACTTTAAAATAATAGTTCAGTGTTATGTCTTTAAAATTCAATCATATAGAAATGTTTTTATGGTAATTTTACATATTAACTAAATAGATAATTGGGTAAGCCAAACACTAAAAAACTGATTATTTGATCATTGCGATATAAAACAGCATAATTAAATCCAAACAGTATGTTTCAGAACCACGTTTTGTAATAGCTGATTATGCATAATCTATTTTCAATTAACTTAAAATAATTCCCAATTAATAACCTTAGCTCAAGCATAAAAAAACCGACCATTTATTAAAAATACATGTTTTGTATTTCAAAAAATACACGTTTTGCATCAAAGGTCGTATCAGAATCACGATTTCGTAAGTATAACTATTTGTTGTTATACACCATCGTTTGCGCCGGTATTCGTCTAGTTTACTACTATTTGCTCACCGCTCATGTCGTTAAGTGTAATTAATACACATAAAATTTCCTTGATTTAATTCAACTTTAAAAATACGTTAATTAAATAGAAATTTGATACTAAGGGCATCTACTATGTTGGTTTAACAAAAAATTTATAAAATTATCAAGAGTTTAAAAACTTAAAAATAATTAATAAATTTTTTTATTATTAATCATTTAAATTATGTGAGATGTTTATAAAACTTGAAGAGATATTTATATAGTGGAGATAAGTTTATAAAACAAAAGGTTTATAAATTAATGTCATAACACATTTATAAATGGTTAATACACAAAAAAATTACTAAAGTTTGGTCAAATGTTCACCTAAGTTACTATTGTTTTTTTTTGTTACAAATAGGTTACTCAAGTTTGACCAAGTATACGGTTGACTTTTTTTAAGGGTCAGCAAGCCAAATTTGTAAAAGGTTCAGTAACCCAAATAATAAACCCGTATACTTGAGTAACCTCTTTGTAAACTGTTTAAAGGTTCAGTAACCCAAATATTAAATCCTTATACTTAAGTAACTTATCTGTAACAAAAAAATAGTAACTTAGGTGAACATTTGGCCAAACTTTAATAACTTTTTTGTGTATTAACTCATTTATAAACCTTTATAAAGTTTTTTTTTGAACGGCAAAACCTTTATAAAGTTTATCAAATAAAATGCCCTAATTAGCTTAAATCATTCATCACACTTTAATTTCATTTTATTTTATAAAGCTTTTAGATACTTATTTTTACTCAAAGTTATAAGTAGAAAAAAGTTTAAAGAAAAAAGTTTAACTTTTTTCTACTTATAATTTTGCTAAAAAGATAAGTACTTAAAATTTTTCTAGAATAAAGTGAGTTCAGGCGTGATTAGGTATCGTTGTTGTTGTTTCTAGAATAAAGTAAAGGCAACGGAAATCAATTGCTCTTTGGGAATTCTCAACCAATGCGTGTTTTCTTATTCGATGATGTAGTTCAATTTTCTTATACGTGGTGCTCTAGTCGATCTAAGTGTAATGTTAATTGGGTCACTTGGTTACAAAACCCTAATTTTGTTATCTTGTAATCTTTTCTAGCTTCTTACTAGTATTTTAATAAAAATTTGCCGTTCAAAAAAAAAGTGAAGGCAACGGAAAGATGAGCTACTTAGCTATTGTACACTAATGAGAAATTATGCGGTCGCATGTTGCGGCGGAGCATTTTTAATTGCGGATATAAATGTTTAATGTAAACATAACATATTCGGCATAAAATTCAATGACAAATTAAAGAAACCACAAACATAATAACTCGCCATTCATGTTAAGAATACGTAACCACAATACACAATATTTCCGCAAGAAAAAAGAATGTAAGCTCGCACTATTTTTAAGCAATTTATCCGTGTTCAGAACATCAATTGGTTAACCACAAATGAAGAATCTTACAAGTCATGGTTTACCAGTTGATACTCTAAACACAGATAAATTGGTCGATAATAGGTACGGTGACTATCGTTTAAAAACGTTATAAGTAAATAAATTATATCATGGAAGAGAATGAAAGTCTTTTTTGTTCTGGTAATTCCGGAGCATTGTTTTCTCAAATCCCTTTCAGAACCAGACTCATCGTTTGCCTTTCTCGACTAAAGCTCTAATAACAATGTGCTACCAGCACGACCGGACACACTTTGATCTAACGGTTCAATGTGCGTGAGAAATGAAACGCTTGCTGAAAACTTGGATCTATTAAATTAAGACATTTTGTACGACAATGAACACCAAGAACTGGTAAAAAAATTAAAGGCTAAACTTACTGAAGCTAATTCTTTTTCATATAAATTACGACAACAGTTTTTACTACCAATCCTTGCTAACAACATAGATTAAAAAGTAAAGGCTTAAATCAATTGATAAGAGAAACTTATAAACATGCCACCACCTGCATTTAACATGAACCACGATGACACATTATCACGACATTCATGTTCTTCATAAAAATCTACATGTGCTAAAATAATAAAGCTGGAATAATATTTAAACAAAATTACATGTGCTAATGACAGTCCCCAAACGTGTTGTATTCACGAAGCGTCTGGCTGAAGAAAACTCTACAGTTGCCACAACATGCGATAAGGAAGTTTATAAGCCAACTGAGACATTGTTCGCTTCGTATTCAGAATATGTACTAATGTAAAATAGACATACTAAGATTAGAGTAAGGAGGATGGGAGAAATCGATACAAACCAGTAAATAGCAAAAGGCAATTGTTCAACATAAAAAAGCTCACATGACGGCTCCTTCGTGTTACAGCGAAAACACCTTCTCCTCGTACCCATTTCCTTAAAGCGCATCATAAGAGAAATTTTATATCATTTCCTCCCATTTGTAACAACCCCAAATCTGGGTAGCAGCGGAATGTTGAATATCCGAGGACGTTACTTCATATATCAATAGCACAAGATATGAGAACGACCACTAAACGTGTCGTTTAAAAAGATACATTGGATTTAACAAAATACTTGTTCATTACATAAGCTCACGGCTTCAAATTGTTCGACGATATAAATAAAGATTTCAGTTTATAACAAATGTTCCCAAAATGTAATACGACCCAAATCTTTAATATTGACTCTTCAATTAGTGACTTCCAATGTATCATTGCACCTCGTGCCTTATTGACCTAAGAAAAACATGCTTAAAACGTCAATATAAAGTTGGTGAATTCATAGGTTTATGTATGTAAACTGTAGGACCGCAAGATTTCCAAGTGTATGATTAAGCAACAAATGCAAACATCATAAAAAGTAATTACGTTTTCCTAAGCTCATGGCACTGAAGCTCGACATGTATGGTTGCAATAAATTGCCAACATTGCCCGTGAATGATGTTCTAACCCGCAACATCCCAAATCCGACATGGTATACTTTTGTTGTCCGGCAACCCGGCACAATGAACGCTACTCACCCAAACGGGGATGTCAATTCCAAATAGATCTATTTATAACATTCGCGCTCACAATCTAGTAATTGATAGTTCATGATAAAGGGCTCAGTGGGTTATCGCTACTTAGGCAAACATGTAATCATATTATAAAATGTACACTTGCGTTCAATTTGTAAAACAAAGCATGTTCTCACCCCAAAGATGTAAATAATGTAAATAATTGAAAAACATAGTACTATGAACTCACCTTAGTAAATAGTCCTCTAAAAACAATAAATATATCCAAGAATGGCAAATAAATCACACCGTCAAATACCTAAGTAAATACGTCAAGTCTTAGTCTACAAGTTTAGGCTAAAGACTTAATGTATAAACTACAATAAATTTCTAGTTTATATATACTGTTATTACTTGTGTGGTGGTACACATGTTTATTATATTTGTATTCATTTGATGGCTCTTGGGAAGGTATACGATTACACACGTTTTTGTATACGTATAAACGTTATTAATAAATATTCATATTTATTAAGTCGTAGGTTAACGTGTATGATATCCAGTAACTATATAACTCGACCGGTATGTTAAGTGGTTATTAACTTTACCTTTGTCCATGAAATACCCTTAGGTTTTCTATATTTACAAAAATAGTCCCTATGTTTATGAAAATATAGTATTTACACTTTAAACCCTTATGCTTCCAAAATTACACTTTTAGTCCTTCAATTTTTCAATAATTGCACTTTAGGTCCTTATATGTTCCAAACAGTCCCTTAAGTTTCCGAAATGTCTAAAACAGCCCCTAGACTTTATGGAAACAGTTTTGACAGTTTTAACCCTCAAGTTTACAAAATTATACAATTAGTCCCTTAATTTGTAAAAATCACATTTTAAGCCTGATTAAGTTCCAACAAGTGGCAATTGGTTTTATCAACTCCAATAAGCTACATAAGTTGTTGTCAGGCTATAAATAAGCTCGGATGAGCTTATTTTGGCTTATTGAGCTTATTGGGCCTTATTAGACCCGTTAAGGTCCAATAAGCTATTTAAAGGTCCTAGCTAAATTTCAAAAGCACATAAGCCCTCCTTAAGCTTATTTTAAACTGTTAAGCTAAAAAATAAGCTTGGGTGAGCTTATTTGAGCTTATTCGAGCTTATTGGGCTCGTTAGCCCAATAACTTAACCCGGAAAGTTTGTAAAAGGTTTCATACATTATACAACTTATTTTCTAGACTTATTAAGCATCATTGGGTCTGGTTTTATGTTCGGCTTATTTAGTAAGCAAATAATCTCGTTAATGGGCTTTTGGGCCCATTACAAACTCAATAAGCCTTTTAAGCCTTTAGGCTTATTCACTTAAGGCCCATTAGCATTTCTATGTTCATAATAAGCTTTTTAAATTGTTTAAGCTCACAAATAAGCTGTTTAAGCTTATTGTGGCATAAAGGCTTGCGGTTGGACTCGGTAATGGGCTACTAAGCCTAATAAGGGTCTAATTTGGTTTCCTTGGTATATTAAGATCCATGTGAGTTCAATAAGCACCTTAGGTTTCTTAATAAGCTCGTAAAGCTTATCAATAAGCTGAGGTCTTATAGCCTACAGCTTGTTGGGCCTGCTGGGCCCAATAGTGGGCTGTTAGGATTAAACGAACTCAATTTGTGGTCCATTAATGTTCACTATTTATATTCTAGGGTTGTAATCTTTCGTTAAGCACTCGTTGAGATTAATTATCCGCGTTTAATCACATGCACTCATTACATGAGCTAATGTACGCATTCCAAAGCCAAGTCATTTTTTTTTGTGAAAAGTTAATGTATAGGGTTTGTATAATTCGAATATATGTGATAGCTTTCAAGGTAGTTTCCATTTTTGAAATCTAAGCG
>BQNB010131285.1:0-18805 GCA_026074375.1 Tanacetum coccineum
TTTATACCCATGGTATATTTAAGTCAGGTAAAGGTAGGATAACGACACGTGCCAAGACACTTCCCAATCAACGATACAAAAATAGAGTAAAAAGATAATGATAACAGCTGGATATGGGACCCAGGCGGTCAAATCATGCAGAAGATAAAGGGACACGAAGAACCCACGTAACCAACGACAAACTGCCAAAACAGTGCAAAAGACGCGGAACAAGGCAGGAGCAAACGAAGATTTGATCACGGAACTCTAAGTCTAGTAACGCTCACCGCACGCTATAATTGTACCGGATATAATATGCAAACTAGACTGGGAGGACTTGATGACGTATAGTATGAGCACCAAGCTTACTGGGCTTAGTTCATAATATACGCATATGGGCCTAGGCCCAATACAACAAATAGCCGGACTGCTAAGCCTGACAAGGGTCATGCTCCGGATATTTCAAAGACGCACGTGAGTATCTTCAAAGCCGCACCCGTTGCACCTCCGCGGACAAACACTGACCGCGGAAGAACACTCGCGTCCGCAAACACGATTACACGTGGACCTTTGCCCGACAAGGGACCCACTCCGGCTACTAACAGTCACAAGCGAAATACTAGGAAACCCTAGTATTAGGCTTGCCTATAAATAGGGGTCATTTCACACCCCAAAAAGGTACATTCTGTCTGACAATTAATACACACACATACTCTGACATATTCTCTGACAAACATGCATACTTACTCTCACGCCGGAGCTTAATCGTGGGGTCCGCCCCGCGATAAGGCTAACGGTTTACTCTCATTTGTGCAGATTATCTCTTCATTACTTGGATTAGTACAAGATCTACATCACAGCCCATTCATCGGCCCAGCCCACTAAATGATCTGGACCCACATTCACCCCCTACACGGTTTTTGTACTAACAAGTTGGCGCCATCCGTGGGACCGATATAACTGCGTTCCTTGAAAATACTCACCATGAGCAATCACGAACAACCTACCCCTAGTCATCCCAAGTCTGATGTGCGGAATACGACAGGGAAGAACAAACAAATCCTCCAGGACTCCGTGAGAACTACATCCGCTGTAGATCTCGAAGAGTTCTGCGAAAAGCACTATGAGAAACTACTACCAATCATGGCAGATAAGTATGAGTATGAGAAGAGAAAGAAAGAAAAGCTGGAGGAAGTAAAAGCGAGGCTCGACTTTGGCGATGCCCGGAAGAAAAGCACTAGGGCACAGGAATCAGCGTATTCTGAGTCCAGGACAATATCGCCAAGAAGACAGAGACGCTCTCGCAGCCCGCGTCACAATCCTAGCGTCTTCACTAGGTTGAGGCGCGAAAGATCAAGATCGCCACATTTCCCTAAAATACCCTTTCTCCTTCGTTTCACCAAGAACAACCAATCAAGGACAGAACTGTCCTTTCTTCACACGCTCAAAGTATGCTCATCCACCCTGGCAATCCGCCCCTATACACAAAGAAATCTGAGGGCTAAGGTTTTAGATTGGTGATCCGTGTGAGTTTGGAGGCGAATTCAAAGGCTAGGATTAAAGCTTGGGATCACTCAAAGGAATCCTCTCACAGAGAAAGCACACCAAGAGACCTCAAGACCTCCTCATTTTTAGCTATAAGTAGAATAGGATTTTCATTGTAAAAGGGGTCCCAATTTTCTGCATTTTTAAATTGGTTTACCAATTTTCTTAATGTAATTTACTTTTCCAGCAAATTTAAATACTTGTCATCTTAATTTCCAGCCTTGTAATTTCCTTTTCCAATAAATAAAAATATCAAAAATATTGTCATCATTCCATTTCCATTTCCTTGTCTATTTACTGTTCCATTGCTTATTTGTCATTCATTAAAGCTTATTTAAGCTTTTTGAAGCCTTGTGTTGCTGATTACAAAGTTTGAAGAAGATTTGAAGAGTTTGGGTGAAATCTGAGATTGGGTCAAAAAGAGCAAAAGTTGGATTGACTTGGTTTTGGTTTAAACTCAGAGCTGCTTTGGACCTAGGGGTTTGGTTAGGTTAGTTGTTAGGTCTTCCTCAACAGCTTTGGACCTATGGTAAGTTTTACTTTTGAATTTTCCAAGTTTTTCATTATTCTGCTTATTTACTATTCAGTAGCTTATTTTATGTGCTTATCTGCTTTTACTTACTGCTTATTTGCTCTTCATTATTCTTAGATTGGTACCTTCCCTTAAATCGGTCTTTTGTTCTTACTAGCTTTAAATCTGTTTTATACTCAAAAAGTAAACTTTAAAAGGGTGTTTGGAATAAGCTTATTTGACCACAAATAGTCAAAGTGAGCTTAAGTTTTTCATTGAGTCAGTTTAAATTCCATTTAAAATTAATAGTTAAAGAGTTTTTATAAGTTAGATTTTGAAAATGAAAAGAGTAGGGCTTATTATAATCATTCCTGCACCAGGGGAATAATTTCCTTTTTTCTAGCTTGTAAAAAAATTATCCTAGCCCTTTTAGGTTTAGTTTGAGCTTGCATTGTGTTTATATACATCCATTTAGAGTGTCTAGTGCAGAGGAAAGCATTAAGGTAAACTGCATTTGTGTTTTACCTTGTGTCAAATTACATCAGCAGTACTAACCTCAGTTAGTACTGCTGTCTGTTTTATCTTTCATTTAAGATAGAGTTTTTTAGGAATTTAGCTTTTAAGTTCAGTAGGAGTTTAGATTTCATATAGGTCAATTTAGTTCTTAACTTGTTTTACAAATCCTAGCTTAATTTCTTAGGTAAATTAGCTTCTAAAAGTCACTAAAAAATCTGAAAAGCCAAAAACAGTAGGTAGTAAACTTAGTTTCTTTAAATTTAAATTCTAGCATATAAGTATAGGTTTAATGAATGAAAATTGTAGCTTTTAAGTTGAGTGATAAGTTTTCATAAGCTCATTCTCTGTCTTGGCTTTTTGAGCATTTGAGCTTATATAGATTTTGTGCTTTTCATGCTTATACCTGAGTTTAGCATGTTGTCATTCAATTTCAGATAGGTTCTAGTGTTATTGAGCTATTAATCTTTTCATAATTAGTTAAATCACATTATAGGCTTTATAGAACTACTTTTGTTTTTTAAAATGAGCTTAAATTGAGCTTTTTATAAGCTTATTAGTAAAAACAAGGGGAAATCCCTTGTTTCTGTTTTCAGCTTATTAATAAGCTTTTATAGAGCTTATTAGTGGGTTTCAGCCCTTAGTGCTTTCATTAATTTTGTTCACACCAGCTTAATCTCCAACTTTGCTTTTATAAGTTTTCAATAATAAGCACTTTCTAAAACTTCCCATCTTATTTTAAGCTTAATTTTAGGACTTAGTTTGTTTTCGGGGAGGGACTTCAGGGACTATTTTTGTAATTTTTAAATTTCTTTGTTAACTCAGTTAATCCTTTGTCTGTTAAGAGTTTTACTTCGTTAGTCCTTTTAGTAATTGCATTGTTAGTCCTTTTGTTAAACCTTAGTTAAATTTTAATTAGTTTTAATATTTTTATTAATAATTAGGTTTAGTTTTTAATAAATTCAATTAAAGATAATTAAAAAGGTAAAAATTAAGGCTTTTATTTTTATAAAATTTTTGCACTTTTTCTTTATTTAGTTTAATTTTTATAAGATTTTTAGGCTTTTATTTTTAGCATTTATTTTAATTTTTAAGTTTTTACAGCGAGGATCATAACGCGAGGCGGTCTAACCGAGGACACGTTATGGTTTCGGATTTTGAACGAATTCAATCGGTTGAATTTTCAAAAACATACCAAGGATATGTTGTCAAGCAAATGGAAAGTTCAACGCAATCTACAAAAGGTGCAATCGGTTGAAAAAAAGTGGCGAGAACGAGGTTGATTTGATGAAACGGGCTCGGGGCATTTTAGTCAAGAACGAGAATAAAAATATCTCGTTATCATCACGAAAAAGCTTTGGGCATTTTTGCCTAATAGCACGTAAAAAGGACGCTACCACCGATCCCTGCACCGGTTGACTTAACCCGAAGACAAAAATGTTCCCGACGAACAGAAACAATTGAGCTACTGTTTTCGCGGTTAACACCCGACGAGCTAATTCAGTTCCGATGCAAGAACCGTCTTCCGGGTCGGTAAACAACGCCCTCCCAGAAAAAAAACGCAAAACCGACACATCGGCGAGCACCGGGGGAGTTAACTTCTCGTCTCAATTCGGATTGAGTGTATGTCTTAGCGAGCTTCGTCTCAAACGGAGAAGCCGCCGAAAAAAGCTTTTGGGAGTGTGAAGAGAAAAAGAACCAGACGATTACAGCTTGGAAGAAGTTTTGCGATTGTCCTGGCCCTATAGACGAATGATTTGTCACCCAGACGACGCTATGTGATCGAGTTGCAGAAAAAATCAAATCAAAGTCAATAACGATTCAGCAAATGCCCCGAGGGATTCGAAACAACAATCCCCGCTGTCAACCAAAACCGACGACTCCCGTACGGAGCTAGTTATTTTTATTAGGTCAGAATGTGTTTTAATTTTCCGGTAATTTTTTTTAAATTGACGAAATGTAATTTTTTTTTAGTATTGTAATTTTTTATTTTGTAATGAATGAAATGATTTAGTTATTTTTATAAAATTGAGAGGAAATATAGTGGTTCCCAAAAGTGGTGTGTTTATGAGTTAGAGAGGTTTTTTTTGAGTGTTGGTGACTAGTGGTTAAAGGCTCAACTGTGGCACCCCAAAAAGTGATGTTATGTGTTATGCACCGCTCGGGCTCTAAACATTACGCGACATGCACTAGACTAGCCAAATATAGCTAGTACAATACTCCATGAAAGAAGCCTCTACTAATGACCAACCATTTTCCTTCAAGGTGTAGCTACTATTGGTATCCCCCTGACCCGTCAAAAAGTACTAAAAGGTACCAAACATGTTTTTTTGTCTCTCAATTTACAGTGCAACGTAGTTTTTTATTAGTTTATGTTTCGTATTTTGTCAGATTCTTAATTCTTTTGACTTGCTCAAAAAAAACTACTATATATTTACTTCCACACTTAACCTTTTTCACCGTTTTATAATAAAGAGGGTACTTAATATAACCTACCCCTTAGTCCTTTTTTTTTGAACGTCTAATCATATATTGAACAAAAAAGAGACTTAATCAATATCTATCAAATACTTAAAAGTACATATGAATTACAAAACAATAAAAAGCATAAGCGGCTGCAATACCCCGAGACTTTAACTCGTGCGAAGAAAACTAAAAGGGTGGAAAAAACTTTTGCCACCTAGGACCGAACCACGGATTTTATACTCTCCAAAAGCCTAAAACCCTCACCACACGGAGGTGCCGAGCCAACCGGTTATTTGGTTTTCACTCCGGAGGTGATAAATAGAAGAAAACCCCAAACAAGCCCCGAGGAAGAAGGCGAGACAAGAAAGCATCCTTTCACGAAACAAAGCATCATCAACCATTTGTTCCAATACACCGCGGTCATTAGAGGGGCTTCATCCACTTCCGTCCAGGAAAAATCAAAATGCCTCCTGTTTATGGGAGCCAAGAAAACGAAGTAGAACGAACATAATCAAAAATGTCACTTTTCCTCAACTGTTGAGAGTTAAAAGTAACACTATTTCGGAATCTCCAAAGCCACCAAAGAACCGAGGTAGAAATGATGAAAAGCCTGTGTTTCTTTTCTTTAGAGCAATACCGAAAGAGGAAAACCAATCTTTATATGCCGTCAAAGATAAAGCTGGACAAAGGTGGTGTGATTCGCACCGATCTGAACACGAACTTCATAAATCATGAAGAGCATTAATGCATTCAAGATAAAATGATAATTTGGCAATTCAACGTTAGCAATGTAAAGAGTGAACAAGAAATAGCCAGACTATCCATTCCACGGCAAAGAGAGATTCAATATGTGATGAAGCGACCAATACAAACTCCACTAAAAATAATAACCTTGCGGGGAATTAATATAGTCCCAATAAGTAGAAAGGAAAGAGAAGAAAGAACTTTTGGCTATAAATTACGAGCAATCATTTACCGTGAAATGACCCTTAGCTAATATGTCCCAACTAACCATTTTCCCTATCGCTAGCAACAATATTTGAGTCTGCCAATCTCACATCATCATGACGCTGAAAAAAAAGCAATATATCGAACACCAATATTGGTCCTAGACCAATTCCAATGCCATTGACCATTAATGATACGGTCGATGATGAGACAATCTTTGTCTAGATCAAGTCGGTAAAGACGATTGTACCTGATAGAGAGAGGGGCCTCGCCAACCCATATATCTTTCCAAAAACAAATATGAGTTCCACGACTAGCATTAAAACGGAAAGAAAAGAATTAAACATAAATGATACCTTTCGAGTGACGGAAGTTTAGGAACCAACAATGTTAGCCTATGGTACCCTTGAAACTGCAGCCATAATTATCAAAACCAACTCTCATGACCAGATAAGCTTTAACACTTTAACACCATAGAATCCATTAGGAGAAGTGACAACCACACACGTCCATATTTTTTAGACAAAGCAAGGTTAAAAGAGCTTAAGACTACCAATGTTTATAAACCTCTTATAATCATAAGTAATTTTAAGATATAGGCCACATGACCCATCGCCATTCTCTTCCTTCCATCGTTGATACCTCCCCAAAAGAAGTTAGACCGAATTCTTTCCAAATCATTAAGAACCGATTTAGGGGCTCTAAAAATTAAGAGATAATAGATGCCGAGACTTCCTAACACAGACTTGATAAGGGTCAGACGACCCCCTATAGAAAGGAGAAATGATGGCTTTCCAAGTTGAGAGTCTCGAGCAGAAACGATCAATACATCGTTCTCAGCTGGCAAGTGCGGTTGTTAAAATGTAGGAGCCCAAAAGGAAGACCAAGATATATTAAAAGGCTCTTACCTGGCAAAACATCCCCGCGGTTACTAGCCAAAATAATAAACCTATCAACCTCGTTAAACCCTAATACCGTAGAATATAAGAATTGTGGAATGATAATCTTGAGCCAGCCAGAAGCATAGAAGAAAAACATGGAAGAACACGAATGATGTATTTCCATATCTCTATCGTTACCCATCCATAGAAATTAGTCACATCTAGTACTTCAAAAAAAAAGATGGGAAAAATAGATAGACGACAGTATAATATTAATACCCTAACAGATGTGCACCATTACCCACAGCATCAGCGAAGGCATTATGAAGACCTTACAGGACAAAATGGAATAAGAACGGAGATATGTATCTCCTTGTCTAAGGCCTACTAAATTGATATAGAATAACTGGATGTAGGGCTACCATTGACAAGAGTAAGTAGGCTACTGAAGATGAAATCAGGTTTTGATGCCAAGAACGTCATTTAAGTCCCAAATCTGAGACTATCGTAGAATAAAAACTAAAGTAATTCCAGCTAATACGAGTCAAAACTTCCTCAAAATCCACTTTAAATAATGAGAAGTTGGTTTTTCTTTTTATTTGTGTCATTCTATGATTTCACTAATAATGGATAGGGTCGTCATCAAGAATTTCTGACGTCCAGCTATAAATCTGTATTGGCTCTTTACTAACATTCTTATCATCACTTTAGATAACCGGTTAGCTAGAACTTTGGCAATGATCTTTTTGTTGGCTGCCACTTGAGCGATATAGACGTAATCTCAGTGATGAGAGTAGGATTGTTAACTTTAGGAATAAGGGTGAAGAAGGAGGAGTTAGCTCCATAAGGCATATCACATGAGGCGAAGAAGGAATTAATGAAATCGTGCAGGTCCTTCTAAATGATGTCCCAATATTTTTTCACAAAAGCAAAGGAAAATCCGTCAGGACCAGGAGCTTTACTACTACCACAATCCCAAACGGCCTCCTTGATTTCCTCATGAGTCACCAGTCTTTCAAGATAATCCCGATCTATAGAATAAGGTATTGAGAATAGAGGAAGGTAGGGAACGGATAACCTGGAGTTCATTGGGGCTGGAATTTGACATTGTAAAAATTGAAAAAAATGCATCTTTGATCAAACTATGGGTCTGTGATACCAAGTTTCCTTCAACATAAATACCATTGAACATCTGATTTTGTCTTTTCTGATTTGATAAACCGCATGAAAGAATTTTGGTTTATTTCAATCCCCTTTAATATTCCCATTTGAGACCTGAGCTTTTGGATGAGGATCCATCGAAGCGAACTATCTATGAATTCTCGCACAATGAAGAAGATTAGAGGAGATTCTCAATGTCAGAAGGAGAGGCGGAGCCGCTCATTAGATTTTTTCTTTTTAATGGAGGATAATTCATCCGAGAGACTGGCAGCTTTTCCTGTTATCTCTCATAGTCTGTTGTTGTTGTTTATATGCCGAATCTCTTTGAGAAATACAGAACTTTTCATGACATATTGATAGGGAAATCCAAAATTTAGAAGTCGAAGCAATCCCATTACGGCTTAGATGAGATCGCCCAAAAAACCATCTCTCAAGACCCATGAAATATACTCTGTGAACAAATGAGGGCAAAATACAATTATCTTGGGTCACATGTAGGAGGATAGGGTTGGTGATCCGACCGATATCCTATCAAGAGAGTGTAATAACGAATGTCTGGTAAGCAAATCGAATCACATCTACTGAAATAAATGGAAACGTCAGTTTTACTGACTAGTAACCTGCTTTATTCATCCAAGTAAAACAACGCCCTTTAATAGGGAGGTCAACCAAACTTGTAGCATCAATGAAAGAGTTAAAATAATCACTTTAAATGTTAGTAAATCTGAACCAACCATTTTTTGCCATTTCCTGACACGTATCATAGTCTCCCAAACATACTGAAGGGAGTCAAATGAAGATGATTGCATAAGTCTTGAAGTCTATTCATAAGGGAGCCTTATTAAACCTGTTCTATGATGACCAAAATTTTCACCAAAGTAAACAATGCTCCCACTACGTTATTTTATTCTCGGCACTACCACTTCTAGGTACCCCCCTTAAACTCATCTACTCTAGCGCACCATACTACCCGAATCTACAAAAACCACCACACGACAATCCGCACCACACCTACACACTCCGCCGATTCGTTTCACTTACGATTACACTAACCAACCACGATCCACCCAACTCCAACACCACTCCTACCATCGCCCAACTAGACAACCCCATACAACCGGCCTCCGACCGCCCCAATAGACCAGCCACCTTTAAAAGCCAACATATAACTAACGAAGCATAACATTCATGACAACAACAAAGAATTCCTAATAATCCAACCTAGCAGAACCAGATAAATAGAACAAGTTTGTATGCATCGCACAGAAGGGGACCCAATCACTATGCACCCAACTTATGCAGAAGAGCATAACCGGTCTTCGTCGAACAAAAGCTAAACACATCGAGAACTAAACCTATTCCGAAAGATATTGTTTTGGAAAGAAGTCGGTTAATTACCTTGCTCGTTATCTAGTGTCGTATAAAGCAAGTAAAACTAGAAGCCCGATTAATAAGGGCTCGTATACTAAATAAGAAGAAGCCACAATGTCCACTGTGCTCACAGAATAAGGATCACCGGATCCATACAGTAAACCTTTAGTCTACAAGGATACACAACAAAGAAAAACGAAGGGAAGTTATCAAAAAAACCACAAGTAATTATTGACATCATTGATCACCAAAACTTGTTAATATGGGCATGAAACAACATGAAACAAGAGTTGAATAAAGGAGTAACCATAAACTCTACGTTATTTACTTTTTAAATTAGTGTTTAAAAATAAAAATCACCTGAATAAAATCCACTAATGGATTACATTTGATGTACAAATATTAATCCTCACATGATTTAATTATAAACAACCAGTGTAAATAAATAAATTAAATCGTGACCTCGCTCGCTCGCCCAAACACCGTTGACCTTTTATACATGACATAATTCCCCACACCTAATATCGATCACCCCCCAGAAACCCCCTTACTCCCTAACCGCTCCACAAATGTCTGAGGGCACTAACAACATCAAGCAACCCACTGATCCACACTACGCAGATAAACAAGACCCAAAGTGAAAAAATAACACCATAAAAAAAAAACAAAAAAACACCCCGCAACATACACACCACTCACACCAAAAGCCGCCACCGTCTCACCCGCCCTCCCCCGCCGTTAGAGTGGATACCGTCCACCCACACACACCGCAACCGATAACTACCGTATCAAACTCCTCCCCCCCCCCCATCAAAACCCACCGACGCGCACCGCTGCCACTGGTCAGAGAAGCGCAGGAGAGAGGAAAATGGCACACCAACCAACCGCTAATGTAAACACAATATCACAAATAATTGAAAGCACAAATTCATCACCCAAACGGTTAAATCAGACACAACCAACTCAACTTTCCCAAACCCACCCACAAAAACCCCTACCTCCCCTCAATCCAACGTTCACAAACTCCTAAACAGCAATCATCCATCCATAAATCAAAAAATTCAACCATCACCCCCCCCAAAAACCACCAAAAAACCTTTCCAAACCCAAACCCCCACCCAAAAATGTCCTCACCACCCGCCCCCAACTCACCTCACCCTCCCTACCGGCCTTAAAAGACCCCCCCCCCTCCACCCATAATCCCATTAAAAAACCGAAGACCCGACGCCCAACATTGAACGAGCTCCGCACAAATAAATACCACCGCATATACCCGACAGATACAAACAGACCCATCCAAACTAAGACCCCTCGAAACCCACACTAATACAAACTTATCTAAAACATTAAAGAAGATTATTCTTATATGAAGTATACCATGGGAACAAACGATGACGCGGCCGAGATCATCAACGTATCCAACCCACCAAGTACATGAAATCGTTCGGTAAACAGTGTATATGCTTACCAGCAAGTTTTCAGCAACCATGAGATTTTTTACATATGGGAAGGATGTAGCATATATGCAAAGTCTATAGTACAACACTAGATTGGCCCAATTGCCTCCTAGACACATTTACTCACCTTGTATCGTGAACTGGAATGTACTGAACATAATGGGTTGTGATGGAGAGATAATTACGTTAAAAAATAAGGTTTCGAGAAGCTGAGATCAAATGGAAAGAGATTATTTACTTTCAGTGGCAGGAGTTAAGGCTTTCGAATATCAATGATGCCGAATTTAAGTCCTGAGCTTTGCCATGATTTTAATTTCGACATTATAATGAATTCGAGTGATCAGAAAATAAGAGACAGATGATGAGTGTTTACAATCTAAAGAAGCGCGATTATTTAAGCGTTAAAGACTTGGGGTGACATGCTCATAGTTTACGCTTGTTTGAGTTTGCCTCGAATTTTGGGACTATATAATCAAGGCGGTAGATCATGAGGAGGAAGTTTTTATTGTTTACTTTGAAGGAGGATTGTGTAGTGAGAGTATTTAACGCTGTAAGATTATTGGTATAAGCATTATTCCTAGAAAGATAACCTTTGTTAGAAACTAGTAGTCACACTTATAACAAAACAAGCAACCCGAATTAAGAGGTGATGATTACACCCAGAAGAAACTTTCATGAAAAAGTCATATGCCGACTGGGTAAGATAATGTAATTATACGTAAAAGATTTATTGCACATGAGTATTGTTTATGCATGCTAGACAACCAAAATGGGGTAATGCCAATGTCGCTATGTTGAATTCCCTAAAGATGAAGTAGACAGGGAGAGAAACTCCAAACTAAAGACAAAATTTAATGTGGACAGTTCATTAATCCTCAAAAGATTAGCAAAGAAAATTCAATGGGTATACAAAGTATTAGATAAGGAGATAAATTGCACCAATTTATAATAGAGAATTTTGATACATCTACACTTAGAGATATAATCAGACATCAGATATGGAAGCTTATTCCCTGAACATCCACAAGTCGGGAGTACCAAAGGTTAGGTATACCTAGCACCGTCCAAGACGCTAAATCTAACTGCACAGATACATACATGTAAGATCAGGCATGGGTAGGCATAAACCGTAGACACGCCACAGAGAGCTATAGACGGCATATGATGAGATAGCTTGCATCATATACCACAACCTCGTCCAAACTAACGGGAAAGGTATCAATGAGAGAGTACGAGGCCCATGGCCTTGTGATTACACGTGTACCAATGACGAGGTGCGTAGAGGCGCCAACAAAACCCATCCTGGGTATTCACAGCATCAGTAGACCAGTAAAAATAAGCAGTAACCCCACGGCCTCCGCCGACCACAGTATCAGCCACAGCAACAGCAAGAATCGAATAATAGTATTGTGGACGAGACACATTATTGGTTGTAGTGAACGCATGTATTTGGACGACTTATTGTTAAAATCAATTTCCTCCACCCCCATCATAAAGAATCAGATAGTTAAACATGCCACTTTTGCAATACCCCGCAATAATAACGAACTAACACAAACAACTACCAACGGCAACAACAACTAGTCTTATGGAAGATATTACCCCATGTTAGACCACTATGTGCACCCATCGTCCCCCTCCCATTCTCACTTCGCGCCATGCACCCCATGCCTATATCCCCACCAGTAAACCTCCACCCCCACATGCCCTACAACAAAACCCAAACCACTCTAAACACATAACACTACACCACTAAAAACCCCAATCTTCCCCCATCCACAACCTACATATTGTCCTCGACCCAATTCCCCTAACCCTAAACCCCCTCCCCAGCAATAAACACCCGCTAAATCAATCCATCCCCCGACACCTCCCACACCACAGCACACTCAACCACCCAAACCCGCGCCACAAACTACCCCCGCCCCGGCTCCCACCCCAAAACAGCTTAAAACTCACATAACCGCCAACCCTACACACACAAATGCTACCCACTCGAGCAAATAAACACAAACTCAACACTCGAACAGGCAGATCACAAGTCATCATATCACAACACCGACGTAACTCTTCATATATCACGACGAAATATGACAGTCCAATTAACTTAAGCCAACACATCTAAAATAGCAAAAAAAAAAGAGAGTGGGGCCGGATAAGTTACCTTACAAGCCCAATAGTCAATCCGATCGCGTTGTAGCTAAACAAAAACCCATCAACCTCTTATCACCCCCACACCCCACACCGTACACCCCACAGTTTGAACCCCCTCAAACACACAAACCAATACACACCCCAAAACAACGACCGCCAACAGCACCGAATAGCAGTATTAATAGATATTTAAAAAGAAAGAGCGAAGGTAGCAAAACATCAAAGACCTGAATTGAAGTAGTCGTGCTTACCTAAGTAATGAGAGAAAACAGTGTTTCCCCCAATATCAAGTGAATTGAGAACAAAAATAAAGCCTTTGGATAAAGAAAATGAAGTGAAGAAAAAGTTGGAAGCATTCACGAATAAGGTGAATTCTGATATAGTATAACAAACCTTTTATCAATAAATCATAAATCAATAGCACAAAATAAATTACCTCATATGTGATGTTTATGTATTGGTGCTACCCAAGTTGGTGCAAGTTTAGTATTTGTACAAGCCCAATGTTAATTAGAAATTACATAGACTGCTTCGTATGAGTGACTTCCGTATACAAACCATTATACTAAATTTAGCTATAGTGGAAAAAGAAATTTATCTATAAAAATTTGTGAGTTGCGTTTGTTCTCGATTTCTATGCTTTGTGATCAATAATTTGGTTTTTGTTAAAACGAAATAATCTCGCTTTATTTCTTAGGCAAGCAATAAGTTAAGTATAGGGGGATTTGATAACGCTTCAAATATACATAAAATACTCCTCGAAAATACATTAAATATATGTGTTAATGCATGAAAAATATTGAAAGTTTTCTTTTTGTTTGTGTAATGAGTTCATATCATGAACCAAGAATGAAGCAAAGGACTAAACACACAAAAGAATCCCGTTAAATGCACTAACGGTCGTTATATGAAGAATCTAGAAGAAAATCCAAGAAGGAGTTAATGAACGAAGCCAAAGTGCGGTGCGCAATTATTTTTGTACGACGTACTTCAAGACGAAATAAATGTCATTTAATTACAAACCAAGTGTGGCGTACAATTTTTCTTGTGCGGCGCACTTCTCCAGCATTACTCGAATTACTCCCACTGGGGGGAGGGAGGGGGGCGGGGGGGGGGGGGGAGGGGAGGGGGGGGTGGAATGTGTGGATTAGGCCATTGTGTGTTGATTCATTTGGTCCAAGGGGGGATCAAGCAAGGGGTAGGGTGGGTAGGATTCTGATGCACCATCCTTAAGTATAAATATAGCACAAATTTAGAGGAGGAAATCATCCCTTGAAGCATTCTTCTCATCTCATTCTTCATTCTTATCATCTATAATAGTTAGGAAATTGTTCTTAGGGAATTGTTGAAGAATAAACCTTATTCTTCATCACATTCTAGGTTTTAGTAGAGGAAAGTCCCATTTGATCTCAAGATTGATAGATAAAAGTTTTTTATAGTAGTTATATTGTTGAATTTCTAGGTTGTTTGGTAATTTATTGTTCGAAGGAAACTCTTGAGAATCAATATATTTTGCTATTGAGTTTGGTATAAACACGTTTCCCTACTTTTATATTATGAATTCTGAATTGATCATGCTTGTTATGTGTTTTGAATTGATGAATATGGAGTAGTTTAACATGTTTGTTTGGGGATCATGAGGGAATTATGGATTAAACTTGGATAAACTAGTGAATTTTGGAAATTATCAATATGAACTTGATGTTTTTACACTTGGACTTATTAATCATCATTTGATCATCATTCTAGTCCGGATATAGGTCGAAAGACTCCGGCTAAATGCTTGATTTCCAAGTTGTTTGTCTATGACAACTAGATGCTAGCCTTGTGAGGATTGGCTAACAAAATGATCATTAACCAAGGGTAAAAGGGTTTAACGCTTAACCTCATGTCTAACGAACTTGGTTAAGAAAGTCCATATTCTTATTTTCCAAACTTGAATCGAACTTAAAGCATTTTTGTAATCAAAAGTAAAGGCCGAAAGGATTTTTGATTATAATAAATAGACAATCGTTTTAGTAAACTACCCGTTTCTTTAATCGATTATACTTTAATTCTTGAACCCGTTATCCATCCAAGTTTATCCATATTTGTTCTCGTTCCCCTAAACAAACATCATTTTACATCTTGAAGTACCTTGAAATCTTTAGATCGTGACAGTCTATAAGATTTACCCCTTTCGTAATATAATCGACCCTTTCTAAGAATTACCAATCCCGTGGAACGACCTGGTCTTACCCTAAACCTATACTATAAACGGGGGTTTATACTTTACCCGTGTGTTAGTTGGAAATTGGATAAAACTAGTATTATAAATTTAAAGCTTTAATAACACATCATAAGATGACTTGAAATAACGGATTGTTACAAACATGATCAGAGATTTTACATGTATCACAACGAGGGGGTTGCCACTCATATTCAATATCAATAGTTTTCATAGAATGCCCTAACCCATTTTGAAATGGGATAGCCACGACTAGAGAGTCCACAAGAGCTTTTTTAGACGACACCTCAATAAGAGCCCCGATATATGTATTACGCCCCTATGATTTAAGGCACACAGTGCTCGTATAAGCATCAAGCATTATGGGCCGTCCTAGCTTAGTGGTAATCAAACCAAGTCCAACTTCAGAATATGCAACAATAGGAACATTATGAAGTTTTACCCAAACAGGTGCCACAGTTATTTCATCCTACTTTAGTCTAGTATTGGGCGTCCATGTTTTCAATATTATTGGAATCAAACGAATTATCCAAGGCCTGTTTTCAAGTACTTTTTCCATACCTCCCCTCGATGAAAATTGGAAAAAAAGAAACCATTGTGCAACATAACACGTTCAAGACCATACTTCGCCCAAGTGTTTTTAACGTAATTATCAGCAATAAGAAAAGCGAGATGTTTACCAATAAAATACCCATATAAGGTATTAACAAACCGATTACTAACCTCATTGATAGCGTTCGTGAGAACGTGTCAAAGTAATATTAAAGTATTTCCCGTTACATGTAAGATTTACTTTAGGAAAAGTAATAATTAATCTTCCGGATGTCGAATCCACGGCGAGAATTGAATTTGAAATTCACGTTTATGTTGTTCGTTTGATGCTTGATTATCAAATATTTTGGTTTGTTTTTATGCTAATGATATATTAATAAGCTAATTAAAACTAAGCAATATAAAACTAAACAAATAGATCTAAAAGATATATAAAACGAATATGCTTGTCAAGTTTTGGGGGGGGGGGGGGGGGGGGGGGGGGGGGGTGGGGGGGGGGGGGGGGGGGGGGGGGGGGGTGGGGGGGGGGGGGTGGGGGGGGGGGGGGGGGGGGGGAGGGGGGGGGGGGGGGGGGGGGGGGGGGGGGGGGGGGGGGGGGGGGGTGAAAAGATCATAAAGTGTAAAGGTAAGTTTTTATTAATGAATTAATACCCATCTAAAAAAACTATTTTCTCACAACGCTAGTTTATTTTGAAAACAATCTTTTATCTTGATATTAATTACTAGATTAATGCTTAATTATTCTTACGGCTTTTGCCCGTTTAAATAACCAAAACATAAACCTAAATAATTCGAAAATTGTTAATCAATAATCCCTTTTTATTTTCACATTTTAATCACTAAACGCGAATAACTTAACAAGCATATATAAAACTACTCACTAATCATGCTAACATTAATCAATCTTATCATTTTAAACAATTCTATACTACAAATACTTTAATTTTGAAGTGAGAAAGAACAGTAGAATCCGATCTAGCTACGAAGATGAATTAACCTCTGATTATATAAACTAAATAAAACTCTAAGTTTACTTCTTTATTAGACTTTATTCAACTAATTAAATGATAAAGTTATAAACTTTATTATCTTATAAGCTTGTAAAATCTAGGAAAGCTCTAAATTTAGAAATTAGACTAGTTTATACAACCCTTAAGCTCTACGCCAAAGAGGTAGAATAAGTTCCATCAACAATAAGACACAAGCAAAGTTAAGACAAACAATAACATATCAATAAGTTAGTAACGTAAATCTAAAAACAATAAAACTATTAAAGATGAAAATTTAGATATAGAATCCTCTATAATCCTAGGTGTTTCTTACTCCGAAAAGTGAACGGGAGACTAATATATTTAAGGATTTGACCTAAAATAATAAACCAAAAAGCTCAAAAAAGCAAATCGAATAAGCTAAGATAGCTTATTCGAAAGCTAGATAAGAAAAGAAGGATTCGAAAATAAGCCAAAGCTTATTTGAATCTATATAAGCTTAAATCAATCGAATAAGCTAAAGTAAGCTTATTCGGTCTAGGAAAATAAGCTATAAGACAATAAGCCAAAAGAAGCTTACACGAAATAAGCTAAATCGAAAAGAAAAGAAAATAAGAGGATTAGAATAAGAAATAAGCTTAAGTGACTTCCATAAACATCTTCATCTTCATTAAGCAAATATCTTTTACAATAAGCTAAAAATAAGCTACAATAATCCCTATAATAAGCTAACCAAACACTACACTAAATAAGCTACTTTGAGAAATTTTGCCTAAAAAATACACACCAAAATCTAAAATATGTGGTCCTATTTAAAGCCCAAGTGAGAGTGGGGGTATTTTGGTCATTTCCCCCACTTAAAACCCTCTTAATTTCCTAAATGCCAAAACTGTCCTCTGACGCGCCTCTGCTAGCTGCATTATTCCTCTTTGAACCAATCACTGCGTGCCACGTACCCCTTCTAGAAAATGTTACATAATATCCAGCTGCCAATCATTGGCTCGGGATTGCTATACATCGTACCTGCCACACCAATGATTGGCTCGTCTTCCCAAACCTCGTACTGAGCCTCCTACATCCAATCATTGACAGCCTTAGATCCTGTTCCTAGTACTAAACCTCGTCAGACTGCCACCTGCATAATCAGTTGTTAGAACTGCCACATGGCAGGCTGTCATTGGAGAGCCGCCACCACGTGGCTAAAGTGGGTCGCACTTGCCATGTCATTGCTGACGTGGCAGCCACGTCATCCTCCATGTCAGCAAGTGGGACCCCACGAATCAACGTTGATCGGGTCGGGTCTAGATACGGGTTGGGTCACCTCATGGCACCACCTGAGTGAGCCACGTGGCATGTGGTAATAATACCCAGCTATGGCTGAGCAGGACTTAAACCCATGACCTCTCGGTCACAACTTCTTGTACAACTGCAAGAACCAACTATGCTAGAGCATAGTTATGTATTTACTATGTAAATAAAATGATTTTAACCCCTTTTTAAGGCCTGGCAGTTTTAGTGATAGTTCAAATAAGAACTGAACTGGTCCATTTAAAGTTATTTGGACCTATTCAAAAGGCAAGGAAGGTACTTATAGATTCGTAATTTTGTGCTCTTTCCAATGAAGTGCTGAGGGAATTTTTACGACTTTGTTTGAATCTCGATAAACGTGAAAACATCATCGAAACTTACCTGAAAATCATCGTTTTTGGTTTTTTTTCAATCATTTGTACCTGTAAGACATAATAACACACACCAAAAATATTTGCAATATAATTTCTCATATTTTATGGTTATTAGTCCGTGTTATAGTGTTTTTCGAGGCTAAAACGATGTGTGTTTAAGCACACATCACGCATCAACTGCTGCCAATGGAATAGCCACATCAGCACCTTCAACACTCTCCTCATTACACAATGCAGAAAGCTTAACAGTCTTCTTGGGGTATTATCCTTAAAAATAGAAGCAAATGAAACTGACTTTATGCCTTTTCCGTCCTTCCCAATCAGCTTCCTGTCAACATTCATAATCTTAGATGCTAAATTACTAAACAA
>BQNB010131286.1:0-18805 GCA_026074375.1 Tanacetum coccineum
CTTCGTAATTAAAAGTTTTATCTAACTAATGTATTTTCCAAAATGTATCTGAGATGAATAGTGATTTTTTACTGTTCATAGTTTGTAAAATTATTTTTATACACTTTAATTATCGTAAACATGAAAAAAAAAATCCATAACTCCTTCGTTCTTGATCGAAAAATTACGATTCTTAATGTTTTGGAATCTTAAAAATATGTACTTTCTGTGAAAAATAATCATTTATTCATATCAGAAGTGAAATGAAAATAGTTTTTATAAAATTTATTTTATAAACGCGTTTATTATCGTATAACTTGTAAATTACGTATCTCCTTCATTATAGCTCGGTTTTTCGAGTTCCTTACATTTTTAGAATCCTCGTGAGATGTAGTATTCTATAAAAATATAAAATAAATGCTTTATATTTCAAATTAAAACAGACCCTTTTGATCGTTTTTGTTAAAAATATGTTTAAACTTGTTTTTATAACTTTTTAGCCTAGTTGATTTGTTAAAGTCCTCTACCATGTGTTATACCATAAGTATTATATGCTTAAGATCCTTAGTCCATCATTTGTCCAAATATTGTCCATGATAACAAGTCATTGTATTCCATTTACTTATAAACTTATTAAGTAAACTCTTTAAGTAACTAGTTTATACATACTTTTTATAAACTAAACCATACTTGTACAATGCTTATAATTATATTCCAACATGATATTAACACCCATATAACATATGTAAAAGTATACCAAATCATAACCAAGTGTAAAAATCCATTTTACAAGTTAATAAGTTTCCTAGATGGTGATTCACTATATAAACATTACTTGTACAATGCTTATAATTATATTCCAACATGATATTAACACCCATATAACATATGTAAAAGTATACCAAATCATAACCAAGTGTAAAAATCTATTTTACAAGTTAATAAGTTTCCTAGATGGTGATTCACTATATAAATATTACATACACATAAAATCATGAATGTAAAGAGATTAAGGTTTTTAGATGACCTTAATATGATGTAGGATGATGAAAAATAAGATCCAAACCCTTGTTTAGATATTAAACCCAAGCTTTTAATATTTAGAAAACCCTAATTATCAAGAAACCCTAATCTTAAACCTTTCGTGCTTAACCCTTGTAAATGCTTAACTAAACCTTCAAACCTTCTTGGTATATCTTAGATATGTTGTAAGATCACTTGTATGTGTGGTAAATAAAAGTGTATAAATTATTTAGGGGTGTTTGTGTTTGGCTGTGGGTTTGGAGGGAGTAACAAAAGAGATGAGTGTTGTTTTCACTTAAGCAAATGAAGTATGTGTTTTTCTTTCTAGTTATAAGCCTTTATATATCACTAAGACTTGTCCAAGTTTCTTATAGAAATTCTTGGGACAAGATGAGGAATTCAAGGAAGAAAAGACCAAGTTACTAGTCATGCCTTAATGTTTTAATGAGCTAAATGTTGTACAAGACTTTGGTTGAGATTTTATGATATTTTCTTTTGTTTTCTTCACTATATCCGGCCACCTATACATGTATATAAGGAAATTTTGTAATTTTTGGGTATTGGGTAAAATTGTGGGTATTTGTTAAAGCGTAGATAAGTTTTGGTGGTTCCGGGAATGCCTAAACGTATTTTATCGTGAAACGTAAACACTTTATGTAACCAATAAAAATAAAATGTACAAAGTTAATAATTATCCTCTAAATAATTATCTAACACTTGCTTGACGTAAACATTTAATTGTTTGATGCCCGTTTACGTTGAATGATAATTTTTAGCTTACGCGATTTAACTTAACGATTAAAATTAAAAGCAAACGCGTACAAGGCTAAAAATAAATAGTGAATTAATTGACGTCGTACAATGACCTAAAACACGGATTGTTACAGTTGTAGTGGTGGTAACTCACTCTTAGATGGTTACATGGTTGAATCTTCTTGTGAAGATGACTAGGTGGATGACTCAAGATTGGTAGTGGTAAGGATGACTCGGTTTTTCATTTCACTTTGGTTGTTTCTAGTGAATAAGAATCACATATATGAGTTCTTAAGAGTATTTGGTTAAAGGATATGTGTGAACATGGGTATTTTCCCCTCATTTTTAATTCGTGCTCATCCAGATATTAATTGTGGAATAAAAATAATAAATGAAGAAAAATAAAGACGGAAGCGATGAGCTTGACAATGTCATGACAAATGACGGTCAACATATGATGAACTTCATCCACGAAGTTATGTAGCTCTTCTCGGGTATTGCGAATGTTCATAGAACAATCACACGACGAGGTACGAGGTTGTGCCTGATGCGTAATGATGTATGGGTTTGAGAAAGATAGCGGCTTGAAACCCTAATGATATTCATACTGATGTGGATGTCGTTCAATCATGCGTGAAGAAAGTATTAATGCTGGATGTGTTTAATACTGTTATTGAGCTCAAAGGTATGTTAATACTTACATTTATTGTTAATGTTGTTCGTGTGATGTACCTACTGGGCTTCAATATGATTTCAATTACTTTTGTTTGGGCTTCAACAACATTAATACTGCTGTTGTGATTTGAGATATAGTCTAGAAGTAAACCCTAATTCGTGTGGGTCTTGAAAGCTGTCAACAAAAATAGCTGTAACACCCCCAAATTGGGTCGCAGCGGAATAAGGGTCCGGGGCGTGTTACTTCTCAGATCAATAACACAAGATAATATAAGAACGACCAAAAAGTCGTTTAAAACTGATACATTGGATTTAATAAAGTATGTGTTACAAAAGCCCGAAGCTTTACTTGTTTACTTGTTATTATTACAAAGATTTCCAGCCCATAACAGATATACAAAATGTAATGCGACTAAATCTTTAATGCATGACTTTAAAATATAACCACCAATGTATCCTTCGCACCTCGTGCTTAATGACCTCCTGAAAAACATTGCATTTAAAACGTCAACATAAAGTTGGTGAATTTCATAGGTTTATGTAAGGTATATGCAGGACCGCAAGACTTTCCCCGTGATAATGCAACAGATGCAGACATCACAAAATGTAATTACGTTTTCCTAAGCTCATGACACCGAAGCTCGACATAAATGAATACAATATATAAATATTGCCTACATTGCCCGTGATGATGTTCAACCCGTAACATCCAAAATCCGACATGATATACGTTCGTTTCCAGTGATAGCTAGTCACCCGAACGGGGAGGTCAATCCTAAATAGATCTATCTATAATCATTCGCGCTCACATTCCAGTAATTGACAGTTCATGATTCATGGGCATAGTGGGTTATCGCTACTTAGGCAAAACGTAATCATGATAAAATGTACACTTGCGTCCAATTTGTAAAACATGCATATGTTTCTCACCCCAAAAACTTATAAATTAATAATTGTAAAACATGGGGCTATGAACTCACCTTGAGTGAGTAAATTGATAATAAAATATCCCAAATAAAAACGCGTCACCGCAACGCCTGAATGCAACCTAGTTTTAATATAGGTCAATTAGTATTCAAGAAACGTTGTCCTTAACATCTACCATATATATCCTATAAATGTTATCATCGTCTATCGTTTGGGCTATCATATATATAAGAGTTCATGACATGAGCTACGAGAAGTTAAGGACACTTAAACGGTAAATCCAACAACTCGTCAATACGTCATCCGAAGAGGCCTCATTATGAAATTCCTTAGTAATATAGCACTTTGATAACTAATAACACATATATAGCTATATAGCTATATCACCATCTATTCGTTTAAGTGAAATTGTATTATAAAGTAAAAACGTTTATAATTACGCCTTTAGCAAAAATGACATAACTTTGTCATTTTAAGTCCGTTTCTCGCGTTTCTTACGCCCACGCTTTCGTATTAAGATGAGTGATCATAAAATCACATTTTGCAGGTTTTTGGAGTTCTGTGGAGAATGTAGTGTTTTTACTGTTCATAACAGCTATAAAATCGTTTTTATACTTTTAATTAACGTAAAACCCGTTTTAGTCGTATCTTATTTGTTATAGCTCCGTTTTTAGCGATTCTTTTGAACACGTTCTCGTAATTGAAAGTTTTATCATATTATTGATGTTTACAAAGTATAAGTTACTGCCATGAATAGTAATTTTTATAAAATTTGTTTTATAAAGTATTTAGCGTCGTAAACTCGTAACTAGTGTATCTTCTTCGTTATTAATCCGTTTTTCGAGTTTCTTATCATTTTGGAATCCTTATGAGATGTACTATCTTTATAAAACCTAATATGGCTGCTTCCAAATTCGAACCAAAACAGAAAGTTTGAAGTTTTGTGATTACGGCATGTTTTAAGCTTGATTTTTGTACCATTAAGCTTCAACACCTTATTACAACTACTTTACAACATTTATATCTTATGTCTTACATATATAAAGTCCATTAGTTCATATTTTATCCATGGTTCAAGACAACAAGTCCTCTAACCTCACTTTTAATCACAACTTTATAAAAGAAACCCTAATTTGTACATATTCATTTTTATACTTAACCAAGTGTGTACAAGAGTTATAATTCTATTTTAACATCATAATAGCATCCATATAACATGTAAATATTTCATCAAAATATATAACAAAGTAAAAATTCCCATTCACATATTCAAAAGTAGCCTCAATGGTGATTTAGCTAAATAGAGCATATGAACACATAAAATCTTAGTTATGAAATGAATAAGCTGTAAATAACCTTGTTTGGATGATTAGAGAAAAGAATAACAATCACACCCTTGTGATTAACAATCTTGGCTTGAAATAAAGGTGAAAACCTAATTATCAACAAAACCCAAATATTGCAAAGATCTTTGATAAAACCCTTTTCAAAGCTTAACCACCCTCAATCCTTCTAGAATACCTTGAGTATGATGTATGTATGCATGGTATATGATAGAAAATCAAACATGGATTGAGTATATATGGGAGTTTTTTGGCAGTGGTATAATAAAAGGAATGGGAGAGATTTTGTGATTTTTCTGTAATGAAGTGAAAGTGAGAGTATGAGTTCTAACTCACACATGCATACATATATATACTACTTGGAGATCATATGAGATATTTTGGATGTCAAGTGGAAGTATGCAAGGTGGCAAGGCTTAGAACTCTTAGAAAGATGACTAGGGCTAGTCATGGTTCAAGTGGATGCAAGATGCATGTATGAAGATATTTTTGTGAAGCTTCTTGTGACACAATGGCTTCTAGTCATACTGTACACTTCTCATGCAAGGGAGGGCTTGGAAATTATCTTTTGATCTTTTAATTAATGTATAATTGTATTATTTGGAAGTAAATGTAGTATAAGGTTTAAAATAAAGATGTAATAACTGACACATGGTAGAGTTTGATTTGAAATTCTTTCATGAAGGAAAATGTATAGAAGTATAATACTATAATTTTTAATAAACTTTAAGTATAATGGGTACCAAATTATTGGGTATTTGATGAAGAGAAGATAAGTTATAACGAGTTTCAGGGAACGCCAACGTAATTTATGTGAAACGTAACCACTTAACGTAACCAATAAAAATAAAACGTGCAATGTTAATAATTATCCTCTAAATAATCATATAACACTTTCTTGATGTAAACATTTAATCGTTTAATGCCCGTTTACATTGAATGATCATTTTTAGTTTACGCGATTTCACTTAACGGTTACGATTTAAAGCAAACGCGTAAAACCCTAAAAATAAATAGTGGATTACATAATGTCGTATAATGACCTAAAACACGAGGTGTTATAGTCTTCCCCCATTAAATGATCCTTGTCCTCAAGGCTTATGACACGGCACTTGACAACGGTGCGGTCTTGGTGAAAAGGTGTGGAAATTTATTCTTAAATTGATCTTCACGTTCCCACGAAACTCAGGTCCCCGCCTAGAGTACCATCGAACCTGACAAATGGGACACTCTTTGGCCTTAATTTGTTTGACTTCACGATCCAGATTTCTACAGGCTCTTCAACAAAATGAAGCTTGTCATCCACTGGATCCTTCCAACTGAACGACTAATGGAATCGTCAGAATAACATTTTCTTCAAGTTGATACATGAAAGTATTTATGGACCCTGCTCCAGCTCTTGAGAAGCTCATGCTTGTAAGCAATGGCTCCACCCTTTTTCCCACACTTTGAAAGGTCCCGGCATATCTAGGTTTAACTTCCCGTTTGCCAAAACATACGACCACCTTTTCCTAAGCAAAACCTTAAGCATAACTTTATCCCCAACTTGAAATTCCATTGGTTTACGCTTTAAGTCGGCGTAGCTCTTTTGTCGATCGCGAGCAGTTTGAATCCTTTGTTTGATATGGATGATCCTCTCCATTGTTTCTTGCACTAATTCTGGAGCCAGTGAGTTGAACTTGTCCACCACGGCCAACGACACGGGAGAACGACACTTCGACCATAATTGTGCTTCAACGTGCAGCCTTAATGCTGCATATAACTGTTATTGTATGAAAACTCGACCAATGGCAAATGTTTAACCCAACCATTTCCAAAGTCGATTACGCAAGCACGTAGCATATCCTCGAGAGTTTGGATGGTTCTCTCGCTTTGTCCGTCGGTTTGCGGATGATATGCATAACTCCTATCCAATCATGTACCAAAGCCTTCTGAATGACTTCCAGAATTTGATGCGACCGAGTGTTCACGATCACAGATAATTTGAAACAGGTATTCCATGCTTTGTGACTACCTCCTTTAGGTACATCTTTTCTAGTTTATCCATAGGATCTGTTTCCCTCATTGGCATAAAAATGAACAGACTTTGTAGTCGGTCACGATCACCCAAAAAGTGGCATAACCCTGTGACGTCTTAGGAAGCTACATAACTAAATCCATCGTGATTTGTCCCACATCCATCGAGGTAATCTCCGGGTTGCACTAAACAAACCGATGGTCTCAGATGTTTTCGGCCTTACTATACAGGTCAAACATTTGCTAACATAGGTGGCGATGTTGGCTTTCATATTGGGCCACCAGTATAGTTTCTTCATATCCTGGTACATCTTGTCAGAACCCGGATGAATAGAGTATTTAGACTTGTGGGACTCGTGCATGATCACAGTCCTTAAGTCGCCATAACATGGTAACCAACTCCTGCCATTTAAGCACATAGTTCCATCCGCACGTGGTTCCAACTTTTCCGTTCTAAGTTTCTCTGGATCTTTAGAGCGAACACTACTGCCCCAAGTTCTAAATCATGAGTCATATAGTTCTTTTCATGAATTTTTAACTGGCGTGATGCATAAGAAATCACCTTTTCTCTTTGCATCAACACAGCGCCCAAACCCTTCTTTGAAGCATCGCAGTATGCGATGAAATCTTCGCTTCCCTCAGGTAAGGCCAGGATTGGTGCACTGCACAGCTTCTGCTTCAACAGTTGAAAAGCTGCTTCTTGTTTATCGCCCCAATCAAACTTGACACCTTTCTGGGTTAGTTTGGTCATTGACTTGGCGATCTTTGAAAACCCTTCGATGAATCTTCTATAATACCACAAGGGCCCCAAAAAAATTTGGTGAATCTCTGTTTTTGTTTTAGGAGACGACCCAATCTATGGATAGATTCATCTTGGCAGGGACAACTTGAATACCTCCGATAAGTCTTCACGTGACCGAGGAATTGTACCCTGGAGATCCAGAATTCACACTTGGAGAACTTGGCGTACAATTCTTCCTTCTTAAGCAATTTCAAGATCTGCCTAAGGTGTTCTTCATGTTCCTTCTTACTTTTAGAGTAGATCAAAATGTCATCGATGAAGACAATTACAAACTTGTCCAGATATGGTTTACACACCCTGTTCATAAGGTCCATGAACATGGCCGGAGCATTAGTCAAACCAAAGGACATGACTTGGAATTCATAGTGACCGTATCGAGTCCTGAATGCAGTCATTATTGTTTTTTTGGGGAATGTCTTCCTTCTCGGAAGCCCCAACCCCTCAACTGGTGAATACCCTGACCTCAGATCGTTCTTTAAATAAAAACTCAATCCTTGCACTGTCGAAAAGGTCATCCGATCCTTGGGAATTGGGTAGCGGTTTTCTTCACTGTCAGTTTTGTTCAATTCCCCTTGTAATAATCCATGCACATCCGGAAAGACCCATCTTTCTTCTTACAAACAGAACCGAGCTCCCCAGTGTAGGGAACTTGGTCTTATAAGCCATGTCCGTAAGTTCCTGTAGTGCTCTACTAGCTCCTTCATTTCTGAACGGTGCTAATCTATATGGTGCCCGTGCTATAGGTGTAGCACCAGGTACCAAATCTATTCGAAACTCCACTTGTCGAGTGGGTGGTATACCCGGCAAGTCCTCAGGAAAAACTTCAGGAAATTCTTGAACAACTGTCACATCTTCAAGTCGTTTCCCCTTTGACTTGTCTTCGTCTTGGTTGGCGGTGATATTTTGCTAAGAATACTTGACATCCCTTTCGTTAAATACTCTTGATCCATTATTACCACGAGATGAGTTAAGTCGGGTCCCGGGGGTTCTTGTGCTTCCGTCACCTCAAATGATTAAAATTTTGTCTCCAAAAGGAATAAGAATGATCTTTTCCGCACAGACCAATAACGTCATGTTTAAAAAAAAAACTTTTATTTTTTTTATTTTTTTGCCAAAACCAAAATTCCATACCAATAATCACGTCAAAACTACCTAGTTCTACGGGTATTAGGTCTATGTTGAAAGGATGATTTAAGAAGTTTAACGTATAACCTCGAATAATAGTGTTTAACCTAACAATTCGCCCATCGGCTAGTTCGACATTATAATCATGAGCTAATGCAGTTGGAGTGATAACAATTCGAGAGCTAAATGCAGTAGACACAAAACTCCTATCGGCACCGGTATCAAATAAAATAGATGCATATCGGTTGTTTAGGAGAAACGTACCCATAACAACATTGTTGTCCGGGTTTGCCCCTGCATTGCCCACGGCATACACCTTTGGCCTAACCTTGGCCATTTCTAACCCAATACCCCGGTCCTTTGTTGTTCTTCAATTTTGGACGAAACCTTCTTGAAATGCCCCTGATCACCACATCAAAACAAAATGGGTTTCCCTCTGATTAGCCCCATTGTTGACATTTGGGGATTCAACAGTCACAATAAATGACCAAATCGGTTGCTCATGTGGCATTGGGAGCACAAGGACCATCCATGAGGGATAGATACATTTGGAACACAAAGGTCCTAGGCCCTCCATAAGGTCACCTGTCACTATTCGCGCATAACTCTTCCCCAGTGTTTTTTGTCTCTTGTTTGGTTTTTGATTCTGGTTGTTCCTGGTGGTGTCATCAGACTTTCTTTTGTTGTCAGCCTGAGTTCAGCCCAAGTTTAGTCTTCTTGTCCATGAGTTTAGTGGCGAACTCAATGGCATCCTGCATAGTTTTTGGCTTAGTTGCCATCACACTGCCATGGATCGTGTCGGGCAAGCCACCGACATATTTCTCAACTTGGTCTATTTCTTCCGGAAACATCCCATCGCACATTAGTGCTAGTTCTTAGAAGCGTTGGCTATAGGTTACCACATCGGTACCCTTTTCCTTTAAATTCTACATTTCAAACTCCAGCTTCTTAATTTCGCCCCTTAGGCCAGGATTTTTGTTCCTTTCATCATCTTTTTCAGTGTCCTCCATGGCATGTATTGGGCAGCTTCAGGAGTAGTGGGTCTACATGGGAGTTCCACCATGTAAGATGCATTTCCCTTACAGGGTACACGTAGCAAAAATTTAACCTGGCATGCTACAGTACAGTTGCATTATCTGTAAACAGACTCCATCTTTTCAAACCACTAAGTGAGTCCAACAACTCCCTCAGTGCCCTTGAAGTTCAAGGGTTGGCATTTTAGGAAGTCTGGGTAGGTGCATTAACGAGCAACTTGCACAAGCCTTCTGGCACCCGTTCCTAAAGTATGGCTATCATCGCCATTCCTGGTTGCATCACGTGCTGCCAGTCCAGCAGTAACGCCTTCATTAATCATTGCCTGAATTTGGGCATTGGTGACAGATGTAGTAGTATGAGTGTCTGTGACCGATGTTGGTGTTGCACCTGGGTTTAACCTCGTAGTCCTTCTCTTTGGTGCCATTTTCTTTAAATCAAAAAGAAAACATAATACTCGTTAGATTTCATAAAATCATAACTATGACATAACATATACACATTAAATAAAACAAGATCGCATCACACAACGAAATGTACAACTGTTATTGAAATTAACCATGGTATAACCAGATCGACATTCATTTATAATAAATTCGATTTCATAGATAACTAATCCGTCCATTTCATATATAACTTGGAAAAACATACATGTTCGGTTCAGATACAAGATGATCACTACACTTAGGTTATAAGACAAAAGAAACAACCTAAAGCCATACTAGCCGAGATATACCCGAAACACTTAGTATGCTGTACAAGATAGATAATACCTGAACAAAAGACCTATACTGGGTAGCTAAACAAAATAAAAGATCTATACAGTCTGCTAGCTGGGAATAACCCATAATACTTAACAGGCTGCATAACATAGCTACAACATAACCAAATCTAGGAACTGCTACCAGCCTCCCCTGGTGCATCAGGCTGTGCCGGACCTTTTGCGGGTCCAAGCTGCCTCTGAAACTCGGCCATCTGAGTCTGTAGTCCTTTCAGCAACTCTAATGCCTTAGTCAACTGGACCTGCCTCTGGTAGTCTGCCTGTAGCATCTCTAAAGTCACAACCTGACTCTTACGGTCAGCTGCCTGCAACTGTGAAATCACTGCCTGCTGACCCATCACTACAGAACGTAATGCCATAATCTCTGAACGTGTCATATAGCTAACCTCTATGGAGCGTCCCCATGCCTCTCGGGAAACCAGAGCCTCCTGATCTAGTAGTCGTGCAGTCTCATGGTGGTACTGACTATCATCAAACAATGTCTCAACACTCTGATATATCTGGGTCTGCCTGTCCTGAGTATCCTCTATCACAGCATAGATATCCTGCGTGTCCTGCTCCTGGACTGCAGTAAGCTCAGTCACCCTAGCATTGACCCCTTCAAGGGTCATCGGTGCTACCTCCTCAACAGCCTCTCTCGGGTCTACCCAAACATCTCTAATCCCATAGCCGACCTCCTCGGCTCTCTGTCGTCTGATCTCGGTATCCATAGTACCGACAAACCCATAGTCTGCCCTACGACCTCCAATCGGTCTAGTGGCAGCTGCAGCTGAACTCTCTCCAATCTCGTACCTAGGACCAAGGTCAATACCCAACCTCTTCCGAGGTGGTAGTGTAATCTCGGGCCTGTCTGTCCTGTGGTCAGAAGATAGTAACTGCAAAGGTGGTGATGAAGTAGGTAGTGGTAATGGATGAGAAGTGGATGGTGTCTCGGCTCTCAGCCGGATCATAGCAGCCCGATAGCCCAACGGGCGAATAGGACTAGCAGGTGGTGATGCTGGAAATGGGGGAGATGGTATATGTGGTAAAGGAGATGATAGTGGAGTAAGTGGTGATGGTGGTGGGGTGGTTAAGGCAAGAAGTCTCTCGACCTCTTCCCTAGGAGGAAGTGATATGGATGGCTCATCCCGGATAGATATCCTGGCAGTCATACGGTGTACAGGTGGGACAGAGTCGGCCGGAGCTGGGTGCTCCTCCTCCTCCTCCTCATCCTCGTCCTCGTCCTCCTCTACTCATCATCCCGACATCAATCTCCGCAAAGGCCCTCCTCCTCCCATCATCATCATCCCATAAATCAGCTGGGGGTAATCAGCAGGATTCCCATCTCGGGATCCTCATCGTCCTCCTCCGGCTCCTCCTCTGGATCAGGCTCAGGAACATATCCTGGTGAATCTGAAGTGGGTGAGGCAGCAGCAGGTAGTGGCTGCTCCTCAGCCGGGAGTATCTCATCCTCCTATGGTATGTACTCAGGGTACATCGGCTCAGGAACAAAGTCTAGTGGTGGATGGTGATTGCGGCTCCTCTGGGCCAGGTTATGAAGATAGCGATGGTTGGAACCTCGAGGCCAGGCATGTTAGGTCATGCGAATGAGGAACCTGTATAAAGCAGCATTATGTCGACATTGGGCCCTTGTCATAATGGGTGGTCCCATCGACTCCTAGGTATTTGGGAACCAATGTCTACCCATCCTCAAATGGACTAACATTGCCGGTAGAGTGACCGTCGGAATCATCGAATCTGACATATACCATATCTGAAACTCCAACATCACTTAAATTAGTATTTAATATAAGACTCTTATAGTAATATACATTTTATCATAACATGTATATCAATCAAGAAATATCAATTATCGCATGTATCACCTAACCGACTAACGCACAATTAAGTGTATGTATTCTCGTGAAAACCCCTTGTAAGAGAATGCAATGTTTGAAAACGGTTATAGTCCAGCAAAAACATTTGACCTGGTTCTCTATAACCTTGCTCTTGATACCAATCTGTAACACCCCCAAATTGGGTCGCAGCGGAATAAGGGTCCGGGCGTGTTACTTTCTCAGGATCAATAACACCAGATAATATACGAACGACAAAATTCGTTTAAAAAGATACATTGGATTTAATACAGTATGTGCTTACAAAAGCCCGAAGCTACTTGTTTACTTGTTAATATTATACACGATTTCCAGCCCCATAACAGATATACAAAATTTAATGGCGAACTAAATTTAATACATGACTTCAAAATATAACCACACAATGTATCCTTCGCACCTCGTGCTTAATGACCTCCTGAAAAACATTGCATTTAAAACGTCAACATAAAGTTGGTGAATTTCATAGGTTTATGTAAATATATATGTAGGACCGCAAGACTTTCCCTGTGATAATGCAACAGATGCAGACATCATAAAATGTAATTACGTTTTCCTAAGCTCATGACACCGAAGCTCGACATAAATGAATACAATATATAAATATTGCCTACATTGCCCGTGATGATGTTCAACCCGTAACATCCAAAATCCGACATGATATACGTTCGTTTCCAGTGATAGCTAGTCACCCAAACGGGGAGGTCAATCCCAAATAGATCTATCTATAATCATTCGCGCTCACATTCCAGTAATTGACAGTTCATGATTCATGGGCATAGTGGGTTATCGCTACTTAGGCAAAACGTAATCATGATAAAATGTACACTTGCGTCCAATTTGTAAAACATGCATATGTTTCTCACCCCAAAAACTTGTAAATCAATAATTGTAAAACATGGGGCTATGAACTCACCTTGAGTGAGTAAATTGATAATAATATATCCCAAGTAAAAACGTGTCACGCTAACGCCCGAATGCAACCTAGTTAATATAGGTCGAATCAGTATTCAAGTACGTTGTCTAACAACAACCATATATAATCCTATATAGTTAATCAACGTGGTATTGTGTCGGTGCAAACATAATTAAGAGGGACATGACAACGTACGAGGATGTAGGACACTAAAATCGTAAATCCAACAACTCGTCAATACGCCATCCGAAGAGGCCTCATTATGAAATTCCCTAGTAATATAGCACTTTGATAACTAATAACATATATATATATAATATTTCATATAGCTATATCAACCACTAATCGTTAAGTGAAATCTGTATTTATAAAGTAAAAACATTATAATTACTCCTTTACAAAAAATGACATTACCTTTTGGTCGTTTTAAACAAAAGTCCTGTTTCCTCGCGTTTCATTTAAGCCCACGCTTTCGTATAATGACGAGTGAATATCATAAAATCACATTTTTAGGGTTTTGATATTCTGTGGAAAAAAAAAATGAATATGTTTTTACTGTTCATAACAGCATAAAAATCGATTTTAATACTTTTAATTAACGAAAAACCCGTTTTAAGAGATCGTATCTTTATTCGTTATAAGCCCGTTTTTTAGTGATCTTTCAAACACGTTCTCGAAATTTGAAAGTTATATCAATTATTGATGTTTACAAAGTATAAGTTACTATTAATGAATAGTAATTTTTATAAAATTTGTTTTATAAAGTATTTAGCGTCGTAAACTCGTAACTAGTGTATCTTCTTCGTTATTAATCCGTTTTTTGAGTTCTTTACATGCCCACGATCCTTGGGACATGTAGTATCTTATAAAATCATAAAACATATGTGTTAAATTCGGACTTCAAACAGACCCTTTTGAATATTTTGCAATAATGTGTATTATAAAACTTGTTTATAACAACTTTTTAGCCTTAACCACTTTGTTATAACCCATTACAATACTTATTATCTTATGTATTACATATAATAATCCATTAGTTCATATTTAAATCCTGGATTCAAGACAACAAGTCCTTAACCTCACTTATTAAATCACAACTTTATTAAAAGAACCTAATTTGTAACATATACATTTTACACTTAACCAAGTGTGTAATAAGAGTTATAAATTCAATTTTAACATCATAATAGCATCCGTATAACATGTAAATAATTTCACAAAACTTGATCATAATTCAAAAATCCCTTTTCACATATTCAAAATATCCTAAATGGTTGAATTAGCTAAATAAGAGCATAGAAACACTAAAATCTTAGTTATGAAATGGATTAAGCTTTTAAAATAACCTTGTGTTGGATGAGTAAGAAAAGAACACCCTGTGATTAACACCCTTGGCTTGAAAATATAAGGTGAAAACCCAATTCAACTAAAACCCTAATCTTGCATATCTGATAAAACCTTCAAAGCTAACCACCTCCAATATTCTTAGACATACCTTAAAGTAGATGGTATAAAACACTAATATGGTGAAAGAAAATCAAGCTATGGATTGTGTATCTTGGTGGTTTTGAGCCGTGGGTTTGAAGAGTGACAAAGGGAGTGTTTTTGAAATTTTCTTGTAATGAAGTGAAGAGTATGAGTTCTTAACTCACACATGCATGCATATATATACTACATGGAGATCATATGAGATATTTTTGATGTCAAGTGGAAGTATGCAAGGTGGCAAGGCTTGGAACTCTTAGAAAGATGACTAGGGCTTATCATGGATAAGACTTGGCTATGACAGGTTCAAAGGATGCAAGATGCATAGTATGAAGAGATTTTGTGAAGCTTCTTCGGTGACTCTTGGCTTCTAGACCATACATGTACATGTTTCTCATGCTAGGGAAGGTCTTGAAAATATCTTTTGATCTTTTAACTTAGTGTATAATTGTATATTTGAAGTATAATGTATATAACAATTTAATAAAATGTAAACTGCACATGGTAGAGTTTGATTTGAATTCTTTCATGAAGAATATGTATAATGTGATAAATACTTGAAGTTTTAAATAAACTTTAAGTATTGGGTATAAATTTTGGGTATTTGATAAAGCGTAGATAAGTTAACGTGCTTCCGGGAAGGCCTAAACGTACTTTATCGCGAAACGTAAACACTTAACGTAACCAATAAAAATAAAATGTGCAATGATAATAATTATCCTCTAAATAATCATATAACACTTGCTTGATGTAAACATTTAATTTTTTAATGCCCGTTTACATTAAATGATCATTTTTAGTTTACGCGATTTCACTTAACGGTTACGATTTAAAGCAAACGCGTAAAACCCTAAAAATAAATAGTGGATTACATAATGTCGTACAATGACCTAAAACACGAGGTGTTATAGGTTGCGTGACAAAGCCGTTACTTTTACTTTATATACTTTTGCCATCAATCAGATTTCCCTGTACTATTAAGGTGAAGTTCATAGCCTCGCCTTTACTTATTTACATGTTTTATAAACCCGCGAGGGGGATACATGCTTGTTTTATACAAATTAAACACAAGTGATTTTGATATATGATATGGTTCCATCACTGTGAATAGTCCCATCTTTATATGTTTTCTAAATCCCGTGGGGGAATCATGCTATAAACTATGAATACAAGTGTTTTTCCAACTATATGCTATTCTGATATATTATTGCCTAAGTTACCTCCATTTTCCCATAAGACATCCCAATATCTCTTTGGTTAATAGCTCCCAGTATCTCTTTGGGTAATAGCTCCCAGTATCTCTTTGGGTAGTAGCTCCCAGTATCTCTTTGGGTAATAGCTCCCAGTATCTCTTTGGGTAGTGGCTCCTAGTATATTGGTATGTGCTTAATTACACATACCACTTTCCATTAAAAACGGACTTAAAAGACTAAAAACGTACCAAAAATACATTGTATTTGTATGTTTGCAATTGTATTGTGCAGGAACGGATATTCAAGAAAAGGACAAAAAGAAAGCCAAAAACAAACAAATCCAAGCACGGAGTGGAAAAGACCAAGCCAAGCCAAGTCAAGTCAAAAGTCATCCACATGAAGAAAACACAACTTGAGGGACTAAAACTGCCAAACCTCAAGTTGTATTACAAAAGAAAAAGACAAGGGTCAAAATTGCAAACCAAGCAAAGATTGCATTCAAGTTATACAACTTGAGGGGACCAAAGCTGCCTACTTCCCAAAAAGCCATCTTTCCCGCCCCAAAACCCAGGTACAACTTGGATGTCGTCCCATACCTTCTTCCCTGCAAAACCACTCAACACCCTAGCCAAAATCATTTTATCCACCCTACTACCAACCCCCCCCCCCAGTTGTATAAATGCCATGTTGGCAATCCCTCACCCTTTCTAAGCATTTCGATGGCTGTGATTGCCTCCAAAGAAGCACAAAAGAAATCAAAGGCTGGGATTTGCTTTAAGACTTACCTCACACAACAAGCACACTTTGTTTTTATCTCTACAAAGAAACACAAGCTGCAAGTCCAAGACTTAGGCTATAAATAGAGCCTTTTGTAAGCCTTTGAGGCATGTTAGTTTATGTTAATTTTTAGTTTTTAATCCTAGCTTAATTTTTAAGTCATTTACAGCTTTTACTTTCAGCTTTGTAACACTTTCAAGTTTTTAATGCAATTTGAGTTTTAAGTCAATTTACAAGTCCAAGTGCTAAGTTTCTGAACTGTGTTGTTTTGTGTTCAAAAAGTCATCAGTACAGCTTACTTATAAGCTGTTTTCATTAAGTCAAGATAAAAAGTTAAATAGTTAAGAGTAAAATTACAAAAATCACTCTCAAATATACCTCAGCTTACTTTATGGATGATAAGCCAGTTCTGGATGGGCTTATGGACTCTCACTAGCTTGTTTTATACAAGCTAGAGCTTGTAGATTCTTGATTTAGCCCTGTTTTGAGCAAGGGTGTTGTAAGTCTCTCTTTTTCTTACTTTACTTGTTTACTGCAAAAGTGCTTATTGTGCTTATTTATTACTTATGTTTACTTATTTATGCTTTATCAGTATGTTTAGTGCTTATCTTGCTTAGTTTATACTGCTAGCACTGTTAGCTCATTTATTAAAACTGTTAGTTTTGAGTTAACACTGCTAGGCCATTTCAGCTTATTTAAGTGCTTATTTTTAATTAAAATTGCTTATAAGTGTCTTATTTTGTTAATAGATAATCTGTTTTTAATTAGTTTGAAAGAAAAATGATTTTTAAAGGGTATTTTCAACTAGCAGTACTAACCTGAAGTTAGTACTGCTAGTTCACTTTTGGAGCAGTACTAACTTAAAGCTACCAGTACTAACTACAAGTTAGTACTGTTAGTATGGTGTTCAATTTAGCTCACTGCTTATTATTTCAGCTTGTTTAAGTATTTCTTTAGTTTCTAAGTATGTTTTTAAGCCTATTTTAGTTTACTGTCTTCAGTAGAACTTATTTGCCTTTTCAAAATAATTTTAAGAGTTTATCAGTTTTAGTTTTCTAGCTTATTTGTCATTTTGGTTTATTCTAGTTGCTTATTCCTATTACTAAGTGCTTATTAAGGTTAGGTGAACTTCTGTTTTAGCTTGTTTGCTTATATATTGTTTCTTTGAGTTTTGTTAGCCTAGCAGTACTAACCTTAAGCTAACAGTACTAACTCAAAGCTAGCAGTACTAACTCCAAGTTAGTACTGGTAGTTAATACTGTTAGTACTGTTGTTAGTACTGTTGTGTTTATCTTGTTAATTTAGCTTAATTGCTTTTTGTATTTGCTTATTTAGAGTTAGTTTAGCTTATTTGAATTGTCTTAAGCTTATTTGAGCTTATTTGTGTCTTAGTGTAAAAGTTTTAAGCGTTTTTCCCTTTTTCTAGTTTTTTTATGCTTGTTCTAGCCTATTTTCCTTGTTTAGCTTTGTGTTCATTTGCCTATTAGGTTTAGTGCCCAATCATAATCACGTCCTAGTCATATTCAAACATCAATCATCAATCGTCTCTCGATCTTCCATTTTAGCCTCGTTGGGACATAACGACCCGGAGACACCCTATACTGCTTCCGGTTTTCTTGATCTCGCGGATTCTGATCCTTGTTGTGTATTTTTATATATGTATTTATATTTATTGACACATAAAAAAGAAGGGTTGGTTCGCGCGTAGTCAGCTCCTTAAAAAGTTACCCGAAAAACTTGGAGACCCTGGAAAGTTTCTCATCCCTTGTGATTTTTCGGAGTTAGATGAGTGCTTAGCCTTAGCCGATCTTGGCGCTAGCATCAACTTAATGACTCTTTCTGTATGGAAGAAGCTTTTGCTCCCGGAACTTACTCCGACTCGCATGACTCTCGAGCTCGCAAACCGATCGGTTGCTTATCCGATTGGTGTTGCCGAAGATGTCTTTGTGAAAGTAGGAAAGTTTCATTTTATGGCCGATTTTGTTGTCGTTAATTATGATGTCGATCCTCAGGTTCCCCTCATTCTCGGGAGGCCTTTCTTGAGGACGGCACGAGCATTAATCGATGTACATGGTGAAGAGTTAACTCTTCGAGTCAATGATGA
>BQNB010131287.1:0-18805 GCA_026074375.1 Tanacetum coccineum
TGGCAGTTTCTGTCTGTTTTTGGTCATTTAAGTCCGTTTTTAATGGAAAAAGGTATGTGTATTTAAGCACATACCAATGCTTACACTGTAGGACAAGCACGTTGTTTAGAACTTGAAGCTGAGATTTCTAAATTAAAACACATGATTGAAAAAGATGATCATAGTGAAATGATAAAACGTTTTTCCAACCTTGAGATAGATCACCTGAATTTGCAATTGAAGTATCAAAATCTTAAAGAACGTTTTGGAAACAACAAATCACAACCATCTCAGGATACTCCTTAATTTGACACAGTTTTTGAAATAAACAAAATGAAAGAATCTCTTCAAGGAAAGGACAACACAATTAGAAAGTTGAAAGGGAAAATATCTCAAATGAATGAGAGACGTAGTGAAGCGGATCGTATTCTTGACTTTAAGGCCTTAGATTTTCAGAACACTGAACTAACAGAAAAAGTCACTGCTCTTCAAAAACAAAATACGCTTTTAGGGAAGAGAATGAAAAAGTTAAGAAGCATTACAAGGAATTCTATGATTCTATTAAGATAACGCGTGCTAAAACTATTGAAAAGACAACTTCTCTGTTAACGGAAAATGAGAAACTAAAGGCTCAACTAAAAGGAAAAATGCAATGCGTCACTATACCTTCTGTAAAACAAAAAGTGCTTGCCCCTGTTATGTATGCAATCGATGTTGAACCAATCCCCCCTTGTAATAGGAACAATAGGGAAGTTCATCTAAATTAACTGAAACATCTTAAGGAAAGTGTAGAAACACTTCGTGAGATAGTAGAAGAAGCTAGGATTGAAAAACCATTAGATAATGCGCTTGAGAATGCCTGCTTTTACACTAAATGATCTCAGGAACTGTTAGAATACATGATTGGCACTTGTCTGAAAGAATTCAGTAAAAGAGATAAAAAGGTTGCTCCTACCCCTTTGAATAGAAAAAAGCAAGTGACTTTTAAGGAAACATGCGGAACTTTAAATGATAACACACAAAAGCATGTTGAGCCACAAAAAGAGCAAAAGACTAATGTACCTGTGATTCCTTCTACATGAGTAACCAGTTCCACTGAAGCTAGCGGGTCAAAGCCTAGGAGCAATACAAAGAACAATAGGATCTTGCCAGCTAAAAGTGACAACAAGAAGAAAGTAGACGATCACCCTAGGAACAATAATTCAAATTTGAAACAAAATAATCGTGTTGTTTCTAGTATTAGCTCTAAGCGTACTATAATTAATTCGAATTCTGTGTGCAAGACATGTAACAAATGCTTAATTTCTGCTAATCATGATAAGTGTGTTGTGAAATATTTGAAGTCTGTTCGTGCCCCCTCTGCTAAAAATGTTGTGAGCAAAGTTAAGCAGGTTTGGAAAGCAACAGGAAAAGTGTTTACTAATGTTGGTTATCAATGAAAGCCCACTGGAAATAAATTCAGTTTAGGAGAACAATGCCCTTTAACTAGGTTTACTCAATCTAAATCAGTGCCTTTAAAGAAACATGAAAACGTTAGTACTAGTGAAACTGTGATCACTGAGAGATTAAGTAATGCTTCTCAGACACCATTAACTTGATACAAACGTAGAAACAAACAGGACAAAGCAATTTCCACTAGCATCCCCACTACAGCTGAGACATAGACAATTGATGCTTCTATGAAATATACTGTTGTTTTTGCTAACCAACATGACCCTAACAGAAATTGGGGATCCGAATTACCAAACACTCCATCCTTGTCTGTTTTCAAATGCAGGTCGTACAGATCGTCCTTTGGTATTTGGACTCAGGCTGCTCAAAACATATGATGGGGAATTGCTCTCGACTTAAGAACTTTGTGAAAAAGTTCATCGGGATAGTTAGATTCGGGAATGATCATTTTGGTGCTATTATGGGATATGGAGACTACGTGATTGTTGACAGTGTGATCTCCAGGGTATATTATGTGGAAAGACTTAGACATAATCTTTTTTCTATAGCATAATTTTGTGATTCAGATCTTGAAGTTGCATTCAGAAAACATTCATGTATGTTAGAAATGAAGATGGTATGGATTTACTTAAAGGTTCTTGTGGCTCAAATCTGTATACTATCTCTGTTGAAGACATGATGAAGTCCTCTCCAATCTGCTTATTGTCTAAAGCCTCCAAGAACAAATCATGGTTGTGGCATCGTCAATTAAACCATTTGAACTTCGGTACCATCAATGATCTTGCACGCAAAGATTTGGTAACAGGTTTACCAAGGTTGATGTTTGAGAAAGACCATCTTTGCTCTGCTTGTCAACTAGGAAAGAGCAAGAAGTACACCCACAAACCCAAATCTAAAAACACTATTATGGAAGTCTTACATACCCTTCATATGGATCTGTGTGGACCAATGAGAGTGCAGAGTATTAATGGGAATAAATACATTTTGGTCATCGTGGATGATTATTCAAGATTTACATGGGTTAAGTTTTTGAGATCAAAAGATGAAACTCCAGAGTTTGTCATTAAATTTCTAAAGCAAATACAGGTTGGTCTCAATAAAACTGTCAGATACATCCGAACCGATAATGGCACATAATTTGTTAATCAAGTTCTGACTGAATTATATGAAAGTGTCGGCATCTTTCACCAAAAATTTGTTTCGAGAACTCCTCAACAGAACGACATTGTCGAAAGACAGAATCGTACTCTTGTGGAAGCTGCTTGGACAATGCTGATATTTTTTAAAGCTTTGATGTTTCTATGGGCAGAAGTTGTTGCTACTACTTGTTACACCAAAAACAGATCCCTAATTCATACTCGTCACAAAAAAACCCCATATGAGCTTGTACATGATAAGAAACCTGATCTTAAATTTCTCTAAGTTTTTGGTGCTCTTTGTTACCCTAAAAATGACTGCGAAGATCTTGGAAAATTGAAAGCAACAACAGATATTGGGATTTTCGTTGGTTATGCTCCCAATAGGAAGGGTTATAGAATCTACAACAAAAGAACCCAATAATCATGGAAACAATTCACGTGCAATTCGAGGAGCTGACTGAGCATATGGATCCTGTGCACATCAATTCAGGACCCGAGCCTATTTTGTTGATGCCTGGATAAATCAGTTCAGGGCTCGTCTCCAATCCGGTCCCTGTAGCTCCTTATGTACCACCAACTAATAAAGACTTATAGATTTTATTCCAACCAATGTTTGATGAATACTTAGAACCCCTGAGTGTTGAAAGACCGGTACCTCTTGCTCCTGCAGTTCAAGTTCCTGTTGTTTCAGCTGGTACTCCTTCTTCTACAACCATTGATCAAGATGCACCATCAACAAGTCATTCATCGTCATCCTCAGAAGTACAACCTCCTATCTCACATCAAGGTGTTGCAGCTGGACCCACTATCAGAGACAATCCTTTTGCTCAAGCTGAAGATAATCCCTTTGTAAACGTGTTTGCTCCAGAACCTAGTTTTAATGAGTCATCATCAGGGGATGTTAGTTCAGCTAAATCCAATCAAGTTATTCAACCACATAATCATCTCGAAAAATGGTTTAAGGATCACCTAATGGATAATGTAATTGGTAATTCTTCTCGTCTCGCGTCCACTAGAAAACAGTTAGCTACCGATGCCTTGTGGTGCTTTTATAATTCTGTACTTTTAAAAGTCAAACCCAAGAATGTCAAGACTGCCATGGATAAAGCTGCTGGTTTGAAGCTATGCAAGAAGAAATTCACAAATTTGATCGGCTTTAAGTATGGGAATTAGTTCCAAAACCAGACTGTGTAATGATAATCGCTCTCAAGTGGATTTACAAAGTCAAGCTTGATGAGTATGGTGATGTTCTGAAGAACAAGGCACGGTTAGTAGTGAAAGGATATTGTCAAGAGGTGGGTATCGATTTTGAGGAATCATTTGCACCGGTTGCACGGATAGAGGCTATCAGAATCTTCATTGCAAATGCCTCTAGCAAGAACATGATCATCTACCAGATGGATGTGAAGATTGCATTTCTGAATGGCGAGCTGAAAGAAGAAGTCTACGTCAGTCAACCTGAGGGCTTTGTTGATCCATATCACCCTACATACGTCTATCGTCTGAAGAAGGCTCTGTATGGCTTAAAGAAGGCACCACGGGCTTGGTATAACACATTATCAAGCTTTCTTCTGGATAACAAGTTCTCTAAGGGTGTAGTGGATCCTACATTATTTACTCGGAAAATAGGCAAACATATTCTTCTTGTTTAAATTTACGTAGATGATATTATATTTGCCTTAACCGATCCTAAAGCTTGTGACATATTTTCAAAAGAGATGAGTTCAAAATTTCAGATTTCTATGATGGGACATATGTCGTTTTTCTTAGGATTACAAGTTTCTCAAAGTCCCGAAGGCATCTTTATTAATCAATCAAAATATGCTCTTGAAATTTTAACAAAATATGTAATGGATACGTCTGACCCTGTAGATACACCAATGGTGGATCGATCAAAATTGGATGAGGACCCCTTAGGGATTTTAGTTGACCAAACTCGGGTTTGAGGTATGGTCGGCTCATTAATGTACCTCACTTCCTGTAGACCAGACCTTTCATTTGCCGTGTGCATGTGTGCTAGGTATCAGGCTAAGCCTACCAAAAAGCACCTTGAGGCAATTAAGCGGGTCTTTCGGTACCTTCGAGGCACTATTAACAAGGGGTCTTTGGTATCTGAAAGACACCGCTATGGCACTAATGGCCTATGCAGACGCTGACCATGCAGGTTGTCAAGATACAATGAGAAGTACGTCGGGAAGTGCTCGGTTTCTTGGAGATAAATTAGTGAGCTGGTCATCAAAGAAGTAGAAAAGCACTACTATCTCAACCACAGAGGCTGAATACATTGCCATGTCTGGATGCTGTGATCAAATACTTTGGATGAGGTCACAGCTAACGGACTACGGATTTGCATTCAATAATATACCTTTGTATTGTGATAACAAAAGTGCTATCGCTCTCTGCTGCAACAATGTCCAACACTCCCGGTCAAAGCACATCGATATACGTCACCATTTAATAAGAGAGCAAGTAGAGAATGGGGTGGTCGAACTTTACTTTGTAACTACAGACTGCCAACTTGCGGACATATTCACAAAGGTATTACCAAGGGAGCAGTTCGAATTTCTTTTTCCGCGACTTGGAATGAAGAGTATGTCTCCGGAAACTCTCAAACGTCTTCAAGATGGAGAGGATGAGTAAAAAGGAAGGTCTTCATATATCCTATGTACATATCTTAAAACCAAAAAGAAAAATACAAAAATATAAAACCTACAAAAACCATATAAATAAGAAAATAGAAAATACCAAAAATATTTTTCAAGACATGTCTTCTGAAAATAGATAATATTTACGGACCTAGAAATGTCATTCAATAATGACACGGGTCTTTAAATAAAGTTCGAGGAGAAGTTCAAACCTTTTAAAACATGTCTTTATGGCTTTCAGTTATTTCCGACTGCAACCCGCTTTTAAATTTAAGGAAAGCATGTCGTCAAAAAGACAGCTGTTCCTGACAACGGATAATTAATTTTTCCCGGGCATGGATTACTTTATATCCATGCATCATGGGAATAATGTACGTTTCAGTACATTGGTTCTTCTTCAAGAAGAGAAGTCTTCTTTTTTGTAAACAGATAATTTTCTTCTTAATTGATTCTTCAAAATTATTTGTGTTAACTACGATGGAAAAAGTGTTGTTGACAATTAATCAGTTTTGCTTTTATAATAAAATTTTCAAATCAAACAACGACTATAACTCTTTAAATAGAAAACGGGTCATTGTTTGAGAGGGAGAGTGATTTCAAATTTATTTCATCAAATGGGTTTCTAAAACATCACACATTTAACGAAAAAGGTTTTTGTATTTGAAACGGGTTATAAGTTAAGGGGGAGTTAATTAATTTTAACCAAAGGGCCAAAGTTGTCATTAGTTAGAAAGTATAGGGACTTATGTGCAATTTTCAATTTTGTTTCTTATCACTAAATAACTAAAAGGACTAAACTTGCCAATATTCAAACTTAATTAACCTTAGAAAAACTTTAAACCAATAATAAAAGATGCTAGAAACCCCAAGGACTAAATCTGCCAATTCAAAACTTAGGAGTTTAAATAGCAGCGGTTTGCCTCATTTGGTCAAACCTTACAATCTTGGTCAAACTTATAAAACACACACACACACTCACGCAAACCGCCACCACGATCGCCATTCTTTGATTCCTGATTTCCTTTGATTTTCTTGTTGAGGTAACACTAGAACTCCGTTCTATACAGTTAGATGATACTATAGATTAAAGGAATTGAATTAAAACACATTAAATCACTGTGAATCACTAAAAACGAACCAATGTCTTTTCGAAAAATTTAATGTTGTTTGGAAATAGTGATTGGTGGTTGGGATAGATGCGTATGATGTAATCTTAACACATTTGTATGCTATGCTTAATTCTTCATTCGTTTTTTATCGAAATTGTGTGTAGTGTAATAGGGTGTGATTTTATTGTTGGGATTTGCTGTTTAGGGTTAGATGATGTTGTTTTGATGATCATTTGTGATCCTTAATCTCTCGTATGCATGAATAGATGATTTTCGAATGCAGTTTGACTTTTAAGAGTCAACAACGGTTTGTTGCTAGTGTAAACTGTTTGTGCATGCTTAGTTGTAGTGTAGAAGTCACTATGGTATTGCTAAAATATGTATGCATGCCCCCCCTTGGATATTAAAGGTTTTCGTGGCTTAAATGTTTATGCATGGCTCGATCTTGATGAAATGTGAAGGATTAGCATGATGAAAAGGATTGCTAGGAGATTAAGATGAAATTAGGTGCCTTGGATCATGTTTGTGGTTAACCAAAATCTTAGGAAGATTGTGTTTAAGGTTGCTGCCTAATGCAGCGGTTTGCTTAGAATATTGTTAGCCTTAATTATATTAAGTCAAACAAGAATGTTATCGGTCTTAGAAAGTCAAACTAGGTCTTGTATTGTAATAGGCTAGTCGGGTTCAACGGGCTTGGATTGTAATCTAATATTGTCCGTGTTTCGGGCTTAAAGCCCAAGTTAAACCAAGCCCGACCCGTTTAGAAAGCCCATACGCCACCTAGCAAGGCATGGGTATAAATATCCCTTCACCACACTTGGTGAAGGGTGTTGGTTACATTTTCATTCACTTGTAATCCACCAATTCACTAATCTAATCTTCCTTTCTTGTTTTCTCTCTCTACTTTCTCTCTCTAAGTTTTCTTCTTATTTTCTAGCTTATTGGTAAAGATTAGTGTTGTGTAATGGATTATATATTGGGATAACATGTGGTACCAGAGCTAAAGGGGTGTTAAGTGTTTGTTTTGTGTGAAATTCGTGTGGTTTGTTGGTTATTTTTTTTTGGTTCAAAAAATAGAAAGAAAAAATCAAAGTTCGATCTTTGTTTGTGGTTAAAGGTGTTAAAGATTTGTACTTTCGGGCTTAGAACTATCCCTTGCATCATTAGTAGGTGGTTTTAACATTATTTTGTAGCTTTTAAGAAAGTTTCGTGATTTTTTCTTGACTGCGTTTTGACTATCTGAAGGGGTGTTCTTCACTGCGTTTTGCTTCATTCGTTGCGTTTTGCCTCAAGACACTGCGTTTTGCTTCATTCGTTGCGTTTTGCCTCAAGACATTGCGTTTTGCTTCATTCGTTGCGTTTTGCCTCAAGACACTGCGTTTTGCTTCATTCGTTGCGTTTTGCCTCAAGACACTGCGTTTTGCTTCATTCGTTGCGTTTTGCCTCAAGACACTGCGTTTTGCTTCATTCGTTGCGTTTTGCCTCAAGACACTGCGTTTTGCTTCATTCGTTGCGTTTTGCCTCAAGACACTGCGTTTTGCCATTGCGTTTTGCCTCAAGACACTGCGTTTTGCCATTGCGTTTTGGTCATTGCGTTTTGCTTGTTTTGGTCACTGCGTTTTGCTCTCATTGCGTTTTGGTCATTGCGTTTTGCTTATTGAAGACTGCGTTTTGGTCATTGCGTTTTGGTCATTGAGTTTTGCTCTTGAGATTTGTCTACAGGTTGAGATTTGTTACTGCGTTTTGCCTTATTAAAGACCCTTTATATAGCAAATCTAAATGTTATGTTGCCCAAATCTCAACAAATCTTGTGTTTTGTCACTTGAGATTTGCCTACTCTTGAGATTTGCCTACTCTTGAGATTTGCCTCTTTGATTTTGTTATTTAGATTTGTCAAAACATTCTTGGTTCGAGATTTGACAAGTCGTTTCTTCGTTGAGGTTTGCTACACCTTGACCTTCTTAGGTACAAACAAACTCAAGGACTTAGAACGTCCATTTTGGACTTAAACATACAATCAATTAAACATAAACAAAACCTCATAAACTCAACCTTAACTTCAAATTCAATTCTACTTGCACGGTTTTCTTCTTATGCCCATTTTTGCAAAATCCCGACTTGTAATTCATTTTATTCTCGGTTTTAATCATAGAGTTGTAAAATCCCGTAGAAGTTAATTGCATTCTCTACACAACAATACAATCAACACTTCATAACACTTAAGATCCAATATCCATTCACAACATCATTCACAATGTCAAACTCAAATAACAATTTACAAACTCAAACATCAAGTGTTCTTCAGAATGACACAGTTTCTTCTTGTTTAATTTCTAAAGTTCAAGAGCAGACACAACTTTCAAGAATTAAATGCATGGAAACAATATTCGAAGCAATCAGTCCACAACTCAAGTTCTCATAGAAACTTTCACAAGATTTGGTAACATGCATATCTTCAAGAGAACATTCTCTCAAGACTTGGATTTACTAGAAAATCATCTTACCAAAGAAATAATTTCTCAGACTGATTGCAAGACTACTTTGACAAAACTCAGAACAACGTTTGAAATTATTTTCAATTTCTGAATTAAAGCGGTTTGCAGAATTATACAAGATATGATGCCAATCATTTTATGATGCAATGATCTTTAACATGGATTCCCTCGGGAAATACACGCTTGAGTTAATTCTTCATCAAGAACGAACTCCACAATTGTTGAAACAAAAGAAGTTGATGCAAACACAAGAAGATCATTCACATCCAATTCCAGCATTGAATGTTGCGTCATTTGGAAAGTTGATTTAGTTGTCATAACAAAACAATCTGTCTGAGAAAGAAGACAGTAATTCAGAGGGACTGAATCCAACAAATTTAGTAAAAGGAAATGCAGCTTGATCTGAATTCTAAACAAAAGATGTGCATGCAATCAAATACAAGATGTCAAAGCAAAGAAGATGCCATGGCCTATTTTTGTTCTCTTCATTCACACCTCAAGTCTCTTTCAAAAGATGACTAAAAAGGCACCCACATCGACATAGATTTGACGGGCATTTCATGTTCAATCTTTGTCAAGATGTTGATCTTTCACAAGAACAATGTACTCATTGCTGTTCAACTACAAAGACAAGCTTGACAATAAGTTGAATTTCAAGAGATGGAGCAATGACAGCCTTTTGGGTGGGAAACAACCAGTTCCAGAAGTTCATCGATTCAAACTTTACATTGGATCCGATGACAGCAAATTGACAGACAACGTACTTTGTGATTCACTGGATCGAGTGTTCAACACTTCAGAGATACACTAATCAAACACTTGGGTAATGATAAGTAGTTGTTGCTGAAAGAACTCGTATCAAAGACAGTATGAAAGAAGGAGTGAATAAAAGAACTATGATGCAGACGCAAGAGAGTAAGATTGATACGGGTAAAGCATTAGATGCTGATTTGGTTGACACAGAAAGCATTAGGACAGACCCAACAATGCAAGATGACAGCAGCAGGTCAGGGAATGATACAGATGCTGATGATGCAGATATCAGACCCATTTATGACGAAGAAGTTAAGGCTGTGGTACAATTGACTGCTGAATGCAATTTCTTTGCTATAGGACAACAGCATACTGAGCAACCTGAAATCATTGTTGAAGGTAGGGTTGACCAGTATCCTGAAACATGTCAAGTTAAAAGTCCTATGCTTGATTCATCACCTGATAACCAGGGGACAACTGAACTTCTCCAAACCATCACTAGAGTCTGTAATATGTTTGGGGGCAACAAAGAGATAGTATGCCCAATTTCAAAAAGATTTTTCAAGAATAGAAGCACATGCATTTGCTCTTGAACTTAAATATCAAAATCATCTTTTAAAACAGGGCAAAATGGTCAAATTTTGAAATGAAATAAGTAATTAAAGCCAAGATTGAAAAGGAAATTGATGTACATGAACAATGAAAACCATCTGGTATATTAGAACATAGTGTGGCTACATTAACGTAAGGAAAAATACGACTTTGAAACTGCATTTACAAGATTTATATGATTCATTAAAATCACGAGATCTAAGACTACAAAATAGACAACATCTTTGCTTGCTAATAATGCTGAATTTAAAAGCTCAGATTCAGGAAAAGATTTTTGCAATTGATGCTTTAAAAATAACTTCAAGTTAAAGGAAAATAGTGTATGATCACTAAGTTTGATAAAACATAAGTCTTGGGAAAAACGGTGTTACCATCACTAAAGAAACAAATCAGTTGTTAGAAAAACCGATTGCGTTTTAATCTGCATGGGCTCAAATGTCAAAAACAACGGTATGCCTCCCAAGTTGATGTGAAACAGAATTTGTTCTTTTAAAAACCAGTCACCCAACATTATTTTGCCTAAGAAAACAGATTCACTTTGCAAAACCTCTCACAAGATTGCATCTAGCTCATCTAGGAATTTAGTTCTAAGAACATGTTAATATTTTGTTCAAATGACATGGTTCATAATCACTATCCTAGATGTAGCCTAGAAAAAGATTCAAGAAAGAGATAGGAACTCAAACAACTGTTGTGCCTACTTCTGCGAGAATTTAAACCACTACTGATGATAGCAAACCAAACCCTAGGAGCAACAATCAAACATCTAGGAGTTTACCTGTATCTAAGAGTAGTCGCGTTACGATAACGGCTGTGCACAATGCAGATCACTCTAAGAGTTCTAGTTCTTTTCAGATTCAAAAACTTTGTTTGGTTCTTACATGTCATAAGATGTGTCTTTAATGCAAATCTGATGCTTGTATTAACATAAATCCTAAAGGGAAGTAAATTCACGTGCTAAGATTCAATCCAATAAGACCACAAACAGTAACAAAACAAATATAAGATCAAAAGAGTATACTCAGAAAGAAACCTTGTAGAAGATCTTTACAGGGACATACATAGGTTTTCTCCTAATAGACTTCCGCTGTGTACTCAAGACACTGCATTTTGCTCTTGCGTTTTGTCTCATTGAAGACCCTTTTTATAACAAATCTAAACGTTATGCTGCCCAAATCTCAACAAATCTTGTGTTTTGTCTAAAAGTCATTGCGTTTTGTCTAAAACCTAATCACATGGTTCAAAGGTAGATATCCCTCATATTCATGAATGCAAACAAACCCTGGATGTAGGTGTAGGTACATCAATCAATGTTCAGAAGGAACAAAGTCTTGATTTAAGTGCATGTGCCTTATGTAAAGTCAACAAGGAAAATCTCAAAGTATGGTTGCTGAAAAGGCTGATATCTCAGAAACCATTGTCAAAGCGGATTCACAGATGATGATACAGAAAAATGAATGACGTTTGATCACTAACAGAACAAGCCTCAAACCTCATGTCCAATGACTATGAATAACAAAACGGTTCAAAGCCTCTGCACACAAGTGTCATAAGAAGATCATCAAGCAGCTGAACAGTAACTACCGTCAAATGAGCTGGAATTGCTATTCGTCCCTTTTTCCGAACGAATACTTTCAATGGAGAAAATCAAGTTGTTTAAAGTCATACCGCTGTCTCCAACTACTGATGCATCAAATGAACGTCAATAACCTGATTCAACTTCATCCACTTCAACTCTAGCTACAACTGTCACTGCTAATGGAAACTTCAATTTGTAAATATTTTTATTATCTCTTTATTTTTGACTTATAAAAAATTTGGAAAAATAAAATAGAAAAATATAAAACCTAGAAAAACAAAATATAAAATCAGAAAAATTTCAAAAATAACAAAAAGAATCTTCTCGACATGTCTCTTGGAATCGATAACAATTACGTACCTAGAAATGTTGATTAACATCGACACGGGCATGTAAATGAAGTTCGAACAGGAGTTTCAAATGCTTTCAAAACATGCCATTTCTAAATTTTCTTAATGACTTATGTACATTTCAGTGCATAACTCGGTCCCGATTGTTATAGGGAAGTGTACGCCTTAGTGCGCTTACTCTAAAATAAAAGAGAAGTCTTCTATCATGTTTTTAAAATCGTTGAACACAATTTTTCAAAAAGAACTTTCAATGTCAAAATTGTCTACAATATAATTTGTGGTATTTTTCCATAAAAAGTGGTATTTGTTAAAATTGTGTGTTTCAAACACACCTCTCCTCGAATAATTTTAAAAAGAATTATATACGTATAAAAGTTCATTTAATGTAAATCAATTTCATGAGAGGTGATCTTTTTAAAACTACGCCTTATAATGTAGTTGGGTACATACTCATAAATGACAATTTTCTGTATCCAAACACATTTTGTGAATTAAAATGTGAAACTTATAATGTCAATTAAATAATATACAAGTTGTTCACTTAGGCATCTCAATCCGTCTTCAACATTTGCAGTGGTGTCTCATATAATTTTCATTCCAATGTCAAGTTTTAATAAATAATTGGTATCCCACATATACTGTTGAATGGGGAGCAATCTGGAAAATAAATTCATGCAATATCGTGGTATAATTTTTCTCCCCATGGAAATTTCATCGTCAATTTTAAATCAAATGTTTATTCCAATACTAATGTTTTATTATTTGTAAAATAAAGCGGAGAGAAAAATGTTGATTAAAATATGTTATTAGACGAAATTGTTATTTAAGACTCAAAGTGCAACTCATTCATTCATGTGCTAAACAATTTCGACATCTCGGAGCACATGTGTAGGGGAGTAATTAGAAAATAACAATGTCAGAAAAGGTTTTATGGTTCGATCTTTATACCCCAACAACCAATTAAATTCACGAACGATTCTAGAAGTCATAAGGTGGTTAAGTTAGAATAAGTCTTACGATCCTAACCAGATCCGGAGGGATCTCCCAAGGAACACTCCATAGTTTTAGAAATAGCAGTCCTAGGTATGAATGGAGAAGTAATAAGTAAAAGGAAAAATGCCGACTAAGATTGAGCTGAACACTAGGAACCATCACAACAAGGTTTAGTAAAGACCGTCTTGGTAAGCATTGAAGCGGGTTTTGAAGAATGAAAAAGAAATTGATGGAAAAGGGTAAAATAAAGAAGCCCTCCTTCACACCTTAGGCAACAACCGGGATCAATACATAATCTATCAAAAGATCACACAGGATATTGTTTGTATATTTGACAACGACATCAAGGAAACCCAGTGTTGCAATGCACACCAGAAAAGAAACCCTCAAATCCCATCCATAATCAAGTTTCCTCTCAAAGAAACTTTTCTCATTTGTCCACGGAGAAACACACGTTATCTATTTCCATCCTACAATCCGAAATGTTGATATGAATAGGTGGCAAGTCTTGCTCCAGCCACTTTTACTAAAACCACAAGTGCAAAATCGATGTCTAGAGCAAAGAATGAGATCAAATTAAAAATCTCATTAGAGACACAAATTTCAAAATACTCTTCGCTGAACACCATACACTTCACAAGTTTGTAATACAAGAGATCCTACACATTAATCCTGCGAATCCTTGCCAGAGAACTCTTTTTTTTAATCTTAAAATTTAAGAGAGATACATAAGGTAGTCACAAATGATAGATTGGGAAAATCCTGTCATGAACCACCATCAACCAAGCTCTTGAAGGTGACTTATGCAAGATTCTATAGAATCAAGCTTGTATAAACTGGAAAATCACTATTGAGTGCAGTAAATGAATTGACGACTTAATCGAAAGATAGGAACTATCAGTTCACTCTTACACATGTTGTCTCGCTTATGAGTACGTTCCGGTAATGAGATCAAATAAGCATTGTTGAAACTATACATCGTGTTAGAAGATCCTACGCTTTGAGCTGGAAACCCTGTCAAGGAAATTCTTTGAATCTACCTGATCACAGGTATAGTATTCATCTTTTATTGCTAACTATTTTATTTCAGGATAAGATGACGGTGTTGCAGCCTCATTCCAGCGAAGTCGGATTCATAAACCACATGCTCATACTTAGAGCTTTAAAACGTCAAGATAGTTGATTCTAATCTTCCCCACCATCAAAGAGCCTCAATAGTCAAATAAAGAATACATACAATTTGGGAGATTGATTAGACTTAAATCGACATATGTCAAACAAGAATGTAACAGTCTGAGCATGTTGGTCAAGAGCACAAGTTTGATCAAGGAAGTCAAAATCAGATTGGATTCCAGTCAAGGAGATGATGCTAGATAACGTACCAAGAATTCAAAAGTCAAAGATAAAGGCCTCAAAATCAAGATCACAAAGCATGAATGATACAAGCGACGTTACAAATAAGGACAATACAAAAACAAGGAGCAAACATAAAACGATCAAAGTCATATCTTTAACGTCAAGGGAGACAATGAAGTTCGAACAGGAGTTTCAAATGCTTTCAAAACATGTCATTTCTAAATTTTTCTCAATGACTTATGTACATTTCAGTGCATAACTCGGTCTCGAATGTCACGGGGTGGTATTTGTTAAAATTGTGTGTTCAACACTCCCTTCCTCGAATAATTTTCAAAGAATTGTAGTACGTAGAATGTCATTTTATGTGAATCAATTTCTGAGGGGGAGCTTTTTTAAAACAAAGCCTTTTAATGTGTTGGGTACATCTCATAAATGTCAATTTTATGTATCCAAACACATTTTTGTAAAATTAAAATGTGGAAACTTAATGTCAATTAATCATATACATTGTTCACTAAGGCATCTCACTCCGTCTTCAACATTTTGTGGTATAATATCAATTTTTCATTCCAATGTCAAGTTTTAATAAATATTGGTATCCCACATATACTGTTGAAGGAGAGCTATCAGAATCTGAATTCATGCAATATCGTGGTATAATTTTTCTCCCCATGGAATTTTCATGTCAAATTTTAATCAATTGGTATTTCAAATACTAAGTGTTTTATTATTTAAAATAAGGGGAGAAAATGTGATTAAAATATGTTATAGACGAATGTGATCTTTAAGACTCTAAGTGCAACTCTTTCCTTCATGTGCTAAACAATTTCGAATCTCGAAGCACATGTGTAGGGGGAGTATTTGAAAATAACAATGTCAGAAAATGGTTTTATGGTTCGATCTCTATACCCAACAACCTATTAATTTCACGACGAGTCTGAAGTCATAAGGTGGTTAGGTTAGGAATAAGTCCTACGATCCAACCAGAACCGGAGGGATCTACCCAAGGACACTCCATAGTTAGAAATAACAGTCCTTAGGTATGAATGGAGAAGAATGAGTAAAAGGGAAAAATGCCGACTAAGATTGAGCTAACACTGGAACAATCACAACAAGGTGTTAGTAATGACGTCTTGGTAAGCATTGAAGGGGTTGAAGAATGAAAAAGAAATGTATGGATAAAGGGTGAAAAGAAATAAGCCCTCCTTACACCTTAGGCAGAAACCGGGTCAATACATAATCTATCAAAATCACAAAGATGATTGTTGATATTGAAGACGACATCATGGACCCAGTGATGCAATGCACAACCCTTCCCAGCCATTCGGGTTTCTCTCAAAAGAAACTTGTCTCATTTGTCACGGAGATACACACGTTATCTATTGACATCTCACTCCGAGATTGTTGATATTGAATAGGTGGCAGTCTGCTCCAGCCTCCGATTACTAAAACCAAAAGTGCACAAATCGAGTCTAGAGCCAAGAAGAGATCAAATTATAAATCTCATTAGGACACAATGTCAAAATACACTTGTTGAACACCATAAAGTTCACAAGTTGTAACAAAGAGTCCTACGCATTATCCTTGAGATCTTGCCAGAACATCTGAGTGATACTTAAGTATTCACAGTGAAGATGGAAATCCTGCTTGAGCCAACATCAAACAAGCTCTTGGTAGGTGACTTGCAAGATTCTATATGAATCAAGCTTGTGATAACTGGATATCAATTTTGGTCCAGTAAATGAATTGACGACTTAATCAGAAAGATAGTAACTATCTGATTCACTCTTACCGTGTTGTCTGCTTTGAGACGTTCCGGTAATGAGAACTAGCAAGCATGGTGAATCTAATACATCTGTGTTAGAAGATCCTACGCTTTGAGCTGGAAACCCTATCAAGGAGATTCTTTGAATCTACCTGATCACAGGTATAGTATTTATACTATAAAATGGGAAACCGAAGGTTAATGCAACCGAACTAAAGATGAATGACAAAGCCAAATTCATCTTTTATTGCTAACTGTTTTATTTCAGGATAAGACGACGGTGTTGCAGCCTCATTCCAGCGAAGTCGGATTCATAAACCACATGCTCATACTCAAGCTTTCAAAGTCAATCATTCAACGTCAAGATAGTTGATTCTAATCTTCCCCACCATCAAAGAGCCATGACAAGATCCTTTTAATACATATAAATATATAAATAAATATATAAATATATAATAAATAGGATAATATCAATAGTAGTAGTATAGTAATCGGAAGTATCGGTCTCTCACTCCGTTATCCACAAAGTTTAAAACCGGACCCGGGTCGTTTATCCCAGACGAGGCGTGAAATTGACGGTTACATTGGTTTGACAACTGGATGCTTGAATGAAAGAAAAGGATTTGATTTGGGTTTTCTAAATCCTATGAGAATTTATAGAAATTAAAGTAAGGAAAACTTAAAAACTATGGGAAAACAAGCAAAGGCACGGGAAATTAAACTAAAACTACGGGAAAGCATAAAAAGGCAAATGAATAACTTAAAAATCTACGGGAAGCATAAATAAGGCATTAAAGGAAAACCTAAGTCTATGGGAGCATTATTATAAAGGCAATAAAACTTAAAATACGAAAACGTTAACGGAAATTAAAAACGAACGCGACTAAAAACCTAATTTATTAAATTTAAACCTAAATTGATTTTTTAACTTTTAATAACCTCTAAGTGACTAAAAAGTAAGAACAAAGAAAACTAGACCAAAAACGAAGGTGTTTTAAAGCTAAAAAACGCGAGAAAACGAGAACGTGATTACGGATCCCTAAGGCACTCTTTGGGGCTTATTTTTTAGCACTTAAAGTGAACATTGGGGCTTAAGGCTAGTACTAGCTTAAAGAGCAGCCTAGTGGCTTCTAAAGTAAGCAAACCAAAATAAAATTTTGAAACAAGAAAATAAGAACTTTTTATACAACTTCAAAATAAGCTGGAAATAAGGGCTTATAGATTGACAGACTTAAACATAAAAACTTAAAGACATAGAAATTTAAGCTAACACTCTAAAAGGATTCAAAAGCTTCAATAAGCTAGAATTAAGGCAAATAAACTATGAGGGCAAAAGCTACATCTAAATAAGCTGGGAAACAAACAATAACAATGACAGATTACCTAATGAGCTTGTTAACTAAAAACAACTAACTGATATGGACTGAAAGCTACAACAAGCTGAAATCAAACTTAACAAGCTACTAAGGGGCTTAAACTACACCTACTGAGCTTATACTAACCTAAAATAAGCATGAATAAATAAGCTATAAGCTGAAATAACCTCAAACAGATAGTGCATAATTGCTTATTTTGGGGGAATGGCAGCCTCAACAACTAATTGCAGCCTACAAAATAAGCTCTCAAACAAGCTCCTAAAGGCAAGAAAATCTCAAACAGGTTAACATTGGGCTATAAACTTCAAGAATACTCAAAATCAGGACCTAAGATCTACATGAACTAGCTTAAATTTTGGATTAAAATTGGTTTTTGAGCATTTTAAAACTAGATGCAGCAATGATTTGAGACTTAAAGCAAGATGAAATTAACTTAAAAACAGATTCAGATGCATCAGGATGCAGTGGAAGTCATTAGAGGACACAAATAATCTAACATAAAAGGATTTAAGGCCATCTTTAGCAAATATGCAGTTTACAAACCAATAGAACCAGACTTAAGACATAAGACACTAAACTTTATAAAATGCATTCTAAGCTTGTTAAAACTAGATTAAATCCCTACTGGAAGCTAAACCAAGATGTTATATGGACAAAAACCATGTTTGACTCTCCAAAGTCTCACCAAAACAGTTTGATCCAAACACCCCTTTTGAAACTGAAAAGCACATTTTTAAGCTATAACAAGGTGATTAATGTAATTTTTATCAAAACCAGATTATAACAAAGCCAAATGATCCTATAGAAACAATACTCAACACAATTTAAGGATTTAAGCAAGCTTGAACATAAGAGCAGATTCAAAGCAAAAAAAAACAGAATTTTTAAGAAAACAATAAGATTTGAATTTTCATTAAATAAAAAGATTACAAGATGAATTAAAAGTTTAATAGGACAATAAATAAAAAAACAGGAAAAGTAAAAACTACACTAAGCTTAAATTAAAATTACTCCTAGTTACGTTGTCTTCTGTCTTCATTATTCTTTAAATAATCAGTGGAGTTATGCTTGTTGTGTTTGTTATGTGAGAGACCTCAAAGTATCATCCTAGCCCTTTAATATTTCTTGGTCCCCAATCCTTTCAATCCAAGCCGTTCATCATTTGTCTTCATTCCCTTGTCCAATAGAATTATAGGGGATTG
>BQNB010131288.1:0-18805 GCA_026074375.1 Tanacetum coccineum
GTCATTACTGAAACATCTGTTAGGAGAGACCTTCAATTTGCAGATGAGGATGGTATTGATTGTCTTCCAAACACTGCTATTTTTAATTACCTTAAATTAATGGGGTGTGAGAATCTTTCTGATAAACTTACTTTTTACAAATCTTTCTTTTCCCAATAATGAAAATTTCTAGTGAATTGCTAATATGAGAAGGACATGAAAAGATTTTTCAGGGAAAGTAACACCTTTGTTTGGCACAATGCTGATACAAAACCAAGCAGATGTAGATGAAGGTTCAGGACAACCCACCGATCCCCAATGCACACCTATATCTGATCGACCATCTATTACAGAACAAATCATTGCTCAATCATCACATCAACCTAAAAGACCCACAAACCTAGGAAGCCTAAGAGTAAGGTCACACAGATACCTCAGTCTAGTGAGCCTATTGAACCTGTAGCAGATGAGGCTGTCTATAAGGAGAGGAATGACAGTTTAGAGAGGGCTGCCTCTACTGTTTCTAGCTTAGAAGAAGAGCAGGTCAGTGGTAACATCAATAAGACCCGATCTAAGGCAATACTTAATGAACCTATTCCACAGGGAACTGGTTCAGGTAGTGGTCTCAGGCGTCAAGACACCATGGGAGACACAATTGCTTAAACTGGTTTTGAGAATGTGTCTAAAACATCCAATGATTCACTGCTCACAGGAGTTAACACACCTCAAAGTGATGAGGATAGTATGAAGCTTAAAGAATTGACGGAATTTTATACCAAATTGCAACAAAGAGTCCTTGACATGGAGAACACAAAGACCACTCAAGCTCAGGAGATTACAAGTTTGAAACTGAGAGTCAAGAAGTTACAGAAGAAAGGAGGGTCAAGAACTCACAGGCTCAAAAGATTATACAAGATTGGTAGATCTGCAAGAATGATTTCCTCTCATGAAGCTAGTTTGGGTGATCAGGAGGATGCATCCTGTAACATTTTGTATTTTTAGGTCATTTACAACGCTATTTAATCCACTATTTATTTTAGTTTCGTACGCGTTTACTTTTAATTCTTATTATATAGTTAAATCGCGTAAGCTAAAAATCAACAATTAGCGTAAACGGACACCAAACGAATTAAAGTTTTCGTCAATCAAGCAATATATTATTTTTACGAAAGTATTAATCAACTTTTTTTTATATTTTATTTCTTATTGGTTACGTAAAACGTTTACGTTTCGTAATTAAATACGTTTAGGCATACCCGAAACCACCAAAACTTTTTTACGCTTCAACAAATACCCATGTTTATACCCAAGGCTCAAAGTTTTATAAAACTTTACCCATAATACTTATGTTAGCCAAATATTACCTAAGGAAACCAAACTAGAACTTATGCATTTCAAATGTACACCTTTTAAATAAAACTACAACTTATACTACAAGTAAATGCTATGAAAATATCCAAGATATCAAAAAGAAAAAAAAATCATCTAGTATCCCCCTCACCCATTATTTTCATGGGTTAACTTCCCATTGTAGGGGACAAAAAGCTCAAAATGAACCAACTTGAACATTGTACAACCTAGAACTAATTAAGACTTAGAGTACATGACTAGTAACTTGGCCAAAACATTCTCCTCTAACTGTCCAACGCCCCACCCCTTTTTCCTTTTGGTCTTTGGTCTTACAAATTGTACATTTGACTAGTTATTTTATATATTATCATGCATAACTTACACTCTTATTTTCTTATATAAAACATCACATAATTCTCTTGTTCCTTTCTCTTTTATACACGGCTCAAATCCAAACCCCATAATCAATCCATAAAATTCATTTTACCACATTTACAAGTACTCTCACATCATTTTTAAGGCATACTAAGAAGCTTTGAAGGCTTGGTTAAGCATTTTTAAGGCTTAAACAAGTTAGGGTTTCTTTGGAAAAGCTAATGTTTAAATCACAAGGGTGTGATTTGTTTTCCCATTCATCACTCATTCACCTAAGGTTATCTAAAACCCTAATCACTTCATATTTATGATTTCATGTATATATATGTTCTATGTAGCAAAATCACCATTTAGAATACTTTTAAATATGTAAAATGGATTTTACTTGTGATCATGCCTTTATATATTTTCTCATATGTTATGTAGTTGTTAATATCATATTCTGATGGAAATATAAGTATTGTAACATGTTGGTTTAAGTATAAAAAGTTCATGAATAAACTAGAAAGTAAAAGTTACTTAAGAAAGTTTATGATTTAAGAGCATTGTTAAGGACTTGTTAACTTGGACAATTGGACAAAGCATGGACTAATGGACATAATAATATATAAGACATAGGGTATAAAGAGTTATGGGAGACTTGTGGTATTTTATAAAGTTGAAAAGTATATAAAACAAGTTATAATAATAAGTATATATAAGTGTTACAAAGGGGCTGTTTTGATTCGTATTCAAAACAGTGGGTTTACCATTTTATAAAAATACTACGTCTCATGACGATTCCAAAAAGGTAAGAAACTCGAAAAACCGATTTATAACGAAGGAGATACGACGATTACAAGTTTACGATAATTAATACTTTTATAAAAATAATTTTATAAAAAGTTACTGTTCATCAGGAACATTTATTTTTGGAAAACATCATAAATAAATAGAACTTTTAATTACGAGAACGTGCTCGAAAGAATCGCTAAAAACGGAGCTAAAACGAGTAAGATACGACGTTTCAAAGTTATCGAACATTATTTATAAAAGCTGAAAACCCGTAAATGCTTCAGCAGCTACTGAAACTGCGTTTTGAGGACCTTCGGGTCCGATTGAGCCGAAGTGTAAAACTACAAAGTTGTTCGGAACGACATTTTACATAAACCTGCCGATTTTCATAATTTTCGGATATATAGTTTGTAAACTAGACACTTTTCCTGACATGAATAGTGTTGGTTCGTTTTTAAAATAAATTTTTGCGAAACATTTTAGAATCATTTATATAATATTTATACATGTCTTAAACTTTATAAATATTATTTTACAAGGACAATTAAATTATTTATTCGATTATACGAGTACGAACACGTGGTATTTGTTTAACAAATGCGATTTAAATATGATTTCATAAACACAATTAGATGGTGATATAGCTATATAGAATTATATACGATATTAGTTAATCAATGTGCTTAGTACTTATACGGCCTATATTTAATTAGGTAGCATTCGGTCCTTACCGTGACGTGTTTTCTGTTATATTTGGATTATCATTAACTCGAGGTGAGTTCATAGCCTCACGTTTTTACAATTATATTGATTTACAAGTTTTGAGGTGAGACATATGCATGTTTTATAATTGAACGCAAGTGAACATTTTTATATAATGATTACGTTTTGCCTAAGTAACTTGAACCCAATATGCCCGGTATTATGGACTGTTAATTTCTGGTTTGGAAGCGCAAGTGTTGTAAATAGATCTATTTGGGATTGACCTCCCCGTTCGGATGATTAGCTATCACTGGACAAACGAACGTTATAGCATGTCGAATTTGGGATGTTTCGGGTTGAACATCATCATGGGCAATGTAGGCAATATTTATATTGTATTCATATATGTCTAGCTTCAGTATCATGGGCTTAGGGAAACGTAATGGCATTTTGTGATATTTATCACGGGGAAATCTTGTGGTCCGGATTTATACATATATAAACCTATGAATTCACTAACATTATTGTTGACGTTTTAAAGCAATGTTTTTCAGGAGGTCAATAAGCACGAGGTGCAAGGGATACATTAGTGGTTTTGATTTGAATATCATACATTAAAGATTTTGTCACATTACATTTTGTATATCTGTTATGGGCTAGAAATCTTTGTATTTTGAACAAGTGAACAAGTGAAGCTTCGGGCTTATGTAACAAATACTTTGTTAAATCCAATGTATCGGATTTAAACGACTTTTTGGTCGTTCTATATATATTTTGTGTTGTTGATCATTGAAGTAACACGTCCCTGACTCTTATTCTGCTGCGACCCAATTTGGGGGTGTTACAACTATCGAAGGTCGAACTTTCTTCATCATTAGATTCCTTTTTAGCCTTCAAGGCAAGATATCTACTTTGTTCTCTTTTGCCTTTTACCATTTTAGAATCTTTCTTTATTATCGCTTCTTAAACTTTTAAATTGCCAATAAGTTCGACAAGCGATAGTGATGTCAAATCCTTTGACTCTTCAATAGCCGTAACCTTTGCGCTCCATTTAGGATGAAGTGCCTTAAGAAATTTCCTAACATAGTTCTTGCTAGAAAAACCTTCATCAAGTGCTTTTAGACTAGTAATTATAGTGTTAAATCTAGCAAATCCATTATGTATCGATTCCTCTTCCGTAATCGTAAATTGTTCATATTGTTGAACAAGAAGATCTATTTTATTATCTTTGACTTGACTATTACCTTGGTGAGTGATTAATAAAGTATCCCAAATTTCTTTTGCGGTTTTACACATAAAAATTCTTTTGTATTCTTTACGTGGAAAAGCATTATAAATTACCATTTTAGCTTCATTATTTTTAGCAAGTTTCTTTTTAATCATCGCTTTACAATTTCATCCTTTTTAGTTTCGAGATTATTTTGAACGGGGAGAAAAGGAAATTCTCACTTAAAGTAATAACATCCAAGATCAGATTCTTTTGATTTCACAATAAGTTTCGAATCTATTTTTCCAATAAATAAATCCATCACTTTCAAATAGTGTGGTCTTTACATAGATTGCCCTTCCAAATATTTTTACGATTCCATAGATCGATTCAAGTTTTAAAATACAATTTATTTTAAAAATCTTGTTTGACGTGGCTTCTGATACCAATTGTGGAAACGAAGCACCTCTTCGTTCCTACTCCACTCCCCGAGTACTCCACTCGAGATTTCACTATGTCAACAAGCTCCCTTTAGGCAGAGAAAACCGTTTATACGTTGCTTACTTTCTTTTCCGACATAAGCTAGTGTCGAGTCCTAATCTTAGCTAGAAACCAATCTAAGACTTCACTAAGACTTTACACACTCACAAGATATATATTACCCTTGGATTGATACACAATCAAATCACTCCATATACACCAATTTACACACTTGGATTACACACAATCATTTACACAATACACAATTACGTATTATGTTAACGAAGATTAGATTTGTGATCTTTGAGGAGGAAGAAAGAGGGGAATCACTTGGACTAACAATTCGTATATAGAAGAATACGATTGTTCTGCTCTTGCACTTGATTAGAAGGAAGAAGGAAGAAAAGAAGAAGAAGAAGGGAAGAAGAAGAAGGGAGGAAGAGGAAAGAATTAATCACTTGAAAACATGTCAAGGTATGTTAGTGATCAAGATATGTGTTTTAGAAAGAAAGGAAGAAGAGAGAAAATAGAGCTTGAGAAAATTCGTGGCAAGAGGTTTTGGCTTTTCAGATGGGGTGGCCCAGAGTATTTATAGGGGACAAAAAATATGACCGTTGCTGGTGGCGGTCCCTTATATATTAGGGGGCCGCAAGGCCTAAAAGGGGTGGCCCGACAATAGACTCCGCTTCCTTTTTTGTCCTTTTGTGGCAAGTGAATGTTGTATGTGTTATAGATACCTTCTTTTTGGGGGGAAAATTGATTTCAAATTTTTATGTTTTTAATAAAAATTTCTTTTAATGATATATATTTTGTTTTTATATTTTATAAAAACACATTTGTAGTAATGTATGCGTTTAAGGAAAATATTTCTTGATCATCAATCCATGTTTAATGATTTGTTTATCCATACCTTAAGGAATTAAGTATTAGAAATAGAATTTTATGATAGTAATTTATAAACGTTTAATTTTATCGTAAACATTTTCATATTTTGTTAATTATTCAAAACATTGAGGAGTCCGGGAAAAATATAAATAACTTTTTAAGACATTTATTTGTATTAAAACAATCTCCTCCTTTTTGACGATGGACAAAACATAAACTCTTTTAGTTATAAAAAATAGAAAGTTTATAAATCAATTTAATAAGTTTAATTCTATTTCTCCCTTTTGTCGAATCCAAAAAGGGTTGATCCTCGAGTCGTAGGTAGAGAGAAAGGAAATCGACGATAAAAGACCCCCCTTGATGTAAGCCCCCTTGTTCGGTGGGCACCAAGGGATACGATCTTACGATAATTTGTTTGCTTATAAACAAGGTTAGAAGTACAAGTGCAAGCAAAATATGGCCCATGACAATATTCTTAAGATATAATCCACAAATTTAAAACTCATAAAGTAAAGTTCATTTAAATGCATTAAAGAAATCATATATGTCACAAGGACAATATATTATGATGTACAAAGCATGAGATAATCATAAACTAAAACACAAATTATTAAAGCTTCTAATGAAGTTAAAATAGTAGATGATTTCTTGACTTCATGAGGAGGTGATACTCAAAATGTAGGAAACGTTTATTTAAAGAAAATTAATCTCGTGGGTTATTATTGTGATTAGTTAAAAGAGGATGTGAGAATGATGGAGAGGTGACTATTGTGGTGATGAATGAACTTTGTGATTGAGGTATGATACGGGTGACAAGGAAGTGAATGAATATTATTTCATTCCCTTATGTGTGGATGTGGCTTGGTGGTGTACCTACAAACAATTGACAAAAAAGCTTGATTGACATCCTACTAGATGAGTAAGAGGGTTGTAAACCAATGGGTGTGTGAAAAGGTGGTGTAGGGATTTGAGAATCGATGAGTGTGGGATTGTATGGAGTTGATTAATAATTCGATCTCTTTGTGCGGGTAGTTAATAGGTGGTGAGAATAGAGTGAGGAGTGTTAGTTGAAAGTCGGTGGTTGGTGAGTCATCTTAGCACGGTAGGTGATGATTTTGGAAGAGATGTCTTACGTTTCCATTACTCGAAGAACCGGACATCTTTAGTTTTCTTGAAAAAGTCTTGGGTTATGTTTGAGCAAGACATTTGGGTGAAAGAAGAAGAGAATATGAGAAGATGATGTGATGAAGAAGATTGTTGGTTTTAAATAATGAAAAAGGTATAAATGGAAATGGCAAAGCTATGGGTTAGAGATGAAGATTGAAGGAAAATTATATGTTCAACGAAGGAAGTTCCAGCATGAGGTCTAGGACTATGGTGGGTCCAAAGATACAAAAAATGAAAAATTTGAAATTTATGTTCCTCCTGTTGGCTGTCCCTTATTTTTGTTGGGCGTCCCTCCCGGATTGAAATAAGGGGGGCGCCTGTGTGAAATTCAGGGGCCGTTTTCTAGAGGATGAACAGATTTTTTACCAGTATGTTCCCACAGAAGTATCACACCTAAGTCAGTAAAATTCAAGTAAATCTAAACTAACAATGCCATCAATCATATATTCTTATGCAGTGCAAATTTTGATAATCCTTAATTAAGATTCACAATAAGAGCACAAATTGTTAACTAGCAAAGCATTTATAGGATGATAAAACTATTTAAAAGATTACATCCTAAACGGAGGGAAATTCATCATTCTTGTCCTAGTTTAATTTAATGTAGTAGATAAGAGGATTTATAATAATAAGAATAGCAAATAATCTCTTAGAAGTTATACCAGTATATTTACTTCCTTTTTCCTCCCATCATGTTCTGATGAGCTTGTCCAATTGACCTTAACTCCGGTCTCGGTGAGCTTCTCGTTTGTTGAATTTGAAAAGTTAGGGTTTCGGATTAAAAGGGTTTCAAGTCATGACTTTCATGAGAGGAGTTTTGACGGACTCTGAGAAGCGACATTAGATGAAGGGAATATTGTTAGCGAGGAGTGAAGATGAATTTGAGTGAAATGATTCATCAATCATTTCATCAACCATGTGATCATGTTGGAAAGAGATGAGGAGGGGATGATTTAGAGTGGTGGAGGAGAGCTAGCATTTGACTCACAGGTCTTTTTCTTGCCTCGATCCGCTTGCGTCTTTCGACTCATAGTGAGGGGAGCGAGCGATGCATGGCTCGATCATGTGAGAGATAGTGATTCAAAGCTAGATCAGGAGAGAAGGAAACTACATGTTTGAATAACCTAGGCAGAGCATACCATAAGGTTAGACCTTCTCTTAGGTTTGAAATAGGAGTATTTACCATTCTTTTGAGAATGAAAAATGCTAGGGTTATAAGGAGTGGATGTCTCAATGCAATTTAGAGCAGTGTGGCAAAGACAAGCGGAGACATGATACCCTATTGCTGCCTCCTGACAAAATGGCATTCTTCATGAATAATCTCACCTCATGGTTTCATATGACGTGTGAATCTCTAGGGGTCAAATTTTCGGGTTTTCACCCATACACGACTATGGTTTTGCGTTGTTTTTGGTGTACGAGCTCTTGACTTGAGTGGAATTTGATAAGAGATGTCTAATGGACTTCTTGGTGATGGGGTTTGGTTTGTGATAGAGACCTCTACTTTGGCAACACTGAGCCTGCAAAATGCTTAGGGGATCCGACATTTCGGTGATAGAGGCCATGTCCTTTGAAAGGGTTTTTTGGAAATGTGAACCGAATTCGTCAAGTGGGTGAGGGAAGAAAAGGACTTATTTTGAAGTGACAAAATTGACAATGAAATTGACCCTAAGGATTGTAGCGCAAAAGTGAGGTTGACAGTAAGAACTCAAAGAACAAAGCGAGTATAATTTGTTCGTTATATTCTAACAAACAATCGCTCAAACCCGATGACTCATAACTTAAATTAGCGAAATATGACTTCATATATTTTAAGTTTGGAACTTACAACCTTCCCTCATTGAAAGTATCGTTATTTCAAGATTAGCATAATTGTATTAGTATGGGTTTTGATTAATATACATTTGATATTGTGGGGTATGTAGTTTCGTGTCTTTTTGATGATCAAGAACCGTGCTCGAGGCAGTGTTACCTAGAAAGATATATGCAAGATATATTTTATCGCTTTTAACATGTATTGATTTTTGGTTTGTGCCTAGTGTTTTTGTGCTATATGCAAACAATGTGGAGTAACGATTAACTCGCTCTATAGTATAACATCCTAGAGAGTTTAATCCAAACGCTCCTTAGTGTTTGGATTTTGCTCAAACCAAACAACTGTCATGAAAAATACATATGAATTATGTATCTCGAAATTTATTCATGAGGTCATTATGCATGTATTTGAAAACGTTTTTAGGTTGTATTGACAATGCATAACAACAATTTTATGATGTTCCTAACGTGAGTGATTTGAAAATAAAATTGGGGTTTTGGTTCGAAATCAATTTTTCAACAAGTTCACTAATGTATGCAAATCCTATATCTACGAGAAGCATATTAGTTATACATTGTATCCTAGTACTCTTAATTGCACAAAATCAAAAAAAAAATCGAAAATCCCCAATTTTGATTTTTGGTGTTCATCATGAACCCTAGACTCAAATTGAAAGAAAATAGATGAAATGACTTACAATTGATGATCTTTGTGATATTAGTGTTGATTTGATCTTCAATTGAAGTTTTAATGATTGATTTTAGTTTTGGTATGTTTTGGGTCGTGTTCGTCGCACCAGCAGTTAAGGGAGTGTTTGTTTTTGTGTTTTGAGAAATTTTTTGGTTAAGTGTCCAAAATATGGTCTGCTGATGGCGGTCTCATATCTCCTGGCGGTCCCAAATATATTGGGGGACGCCTATATCGGGGCCGCCCTCAGGCAGTAATTTTGAACTTATTTTTGACAAAAAATTAACGAAAAGGAGTGACAATTTAATTTGTATTTCGCGAATTAAACATGCTTAAAGTACTTCGGATGAAGTTTTTAAGTTGTCACGACAAAGAATGGAACACGGACTAGAATTGAAACAGAAGAATGAGAAGCGTACTTAATATGATTTATGGAATATGTTCCATCATTCCTAAACCAAGACATAGATAGTTAAACGATTCACGTTTAGGAGGTTTAGTGAGAATGTCGGCAATGTTGTCGACGGACGGTACTTTTTCGATTGAGACATGTCTTTTTTGGACATTATCACGGAGAAAGTGGTGATGAATTTTGATGTGTTTGGTACGAGAATGTTGCTCTGGGTTTTTGCTAAGGTCAATCACGCCCTTGTTGTCGCACATGATGGGAACGTCGTCGAGTCGTACGTCATAGTCAATGAGAGCTTGTTTCATCCATAGTGCTTGTTGACATGCCTTTTCGGCGCTTACGTATTCGGCTTCGGTAGTAGATATAGCAAGAGCGGTTTGTTTCTTCGAGAACCAAGATGTCAAGCAACATCCCACGAACATATAAATACCGCTAGTGCTCTTTCGGTCCACATAATCTCCCGTATGATCAGAGTCGGCATATACTATGGTTTCTATGCCGGTCCCCTTAGGATACCATAATCTTAAGTGCGTAGTGCCTTTAATGTATCGGAAGATACGCTTAACCGCTTCAAGGTGAGAGGTTTTAGGAGCCTCTTAGAAGCGGGCACAAAGGCAGACACTAAACATGATATCGGGCCTACTTGCCATTAGGTATAATAAACTACCTATCATGCCTCGATACTTGGTACTATCTACCGACTCACACTCTTTGTCTTTCGTGAGTTTAGTATCGAAGGACATAGGGGTTTTCATTGGTTTAGAGTCTTATAGACCAAATTTCTTAAGCATTTCTTTAATGTACTTAGATTGATTAAAGATCATACCGTCTTTCATTTGTTTAATTTGCAATCCAAGGAAGAAGTTAAGTTCACCCATCATGCTCATCTCGAACTCGTCATGCATGATTTTGGCAAATTCATCACACATGTCTTGACAAGTTGAACCGAATATAATGTCATCGACATATATTTGAACAATAATGAGATTTGAACTTTTCTTCTTAGTAAAAAGAGTGTTATCTACCATTCCCATTTTATATTCATGTTTAATAAGAAAAGCTTTTAATCTATCATACCAAGCTTTGGGTGCTTGTTTAAGACCATATAAAGCTTTCTTTAATTTATAAACATGATCCGGTTTTTCAAAATCAATGAATCCCGGAGGTTGTGCCACGTATACCTCCTCATTGATAAAACTGTTTAGGAATGCACTTTTTACATCCATTTGGAATAATTTAAAATCTAAGGCGCAAGCATAAGCTAATAATATCCTAATAGACTCAAGTCTAGCAACCGAGGCATAAGTTTCATCATAATCGATGCCCTCTTGTTGGTTGTATCCTTGAGCAACTAATCTAGCCTTATTTCGAGAAACAACACCGTTCTCGTCTAACTTATTTCTAAACACCCACTTAGTTCCTATAATTGTCATATTCTTAGGTTGTGGAACTAACTCCCAAACGTCGTTAGCAATGAATTGATTTAATTCTTCTTGCATGGCGACTATCCAACTTTCATCTCCTAAGGCTTCATTCACATTCTTAGGTTCTATGGTAGAGATAAAACAATAAAAGTTACTTTGGTTTTGGGCTTGTGATCTAAGGGTTCTTTGGTTGAGGTTTCCTATGACATTTTCTAGGGGATGGTTCCTAGATTCCTTAATATTGACTATTTCGTCAATCTCTAAAGTTTCATCCTCAACAACATTTTCTAGGTTTTTCTTTTTGATTTCCCTAATAGCTTCTTCTTCATCTAAGTCATCGTCCACCAAGGGTGATGTCTTAGAGGGTGGAGGAGTTTCATCGAATGTCACGTTGAGTGATTCTTCGATTTTCCTAGTGTGTTTATTAAGAATGATATAGGCTTTACTATTTTGGGAGTAACCTAGAAAGACACCTTCGTAAGACTTTGGGTCAAACTTGGTAAGGTAGTCTTTAGTGTTTAGAATGAAGCACTTGCTTCCAAACACTCTAAAATAGTCAAGAGTAGGTTTCCTACCTCTCAAGATTTCATAAGGTGTTTTTCCTAGGATGGTTCTAATTAGGATTCGGTTGAGAATATATGTTGAAGTATCTACGGCGTTACACCAAAACTTTTGTGGTAACGATTGCTCGTTCAACATTGTTCTACTTATTTCTTGAAGTGTCCTATTTTTCCTTTCAACCATGCCATTTGATTGAGGAGTGCGTGGAGCCGAGAAGTTGTGAGTAATACCATTGGCATTACAAAACTCTCCAAATTGCACTTCATTATCAAATTCTCTACCGTGGTCGGTTCTTATTGACACTATTGTACATCCTAATTGATTTTGGATTTTCTTACTAAATATTTCAAATTGATCGAAAGCTTCAGTTTTATTCTTAAGAAATCTAGTCCAAGTATTCCAGGAGTAGTCATCTACTATGACTAGGGTGTAACGATTTCCTCCGTAGCTCCGTATGGCGGATGGACCAAAAAGATCCATATGGAGAAGTTCTAAGCATTTAGTCGTTGAGACTATGTTCTTAGCTTACGTAAGTTTCTAACTAATTCTTTAGAAGCATCAAAAGAAGTGTTGATCAACTTAAGCTTAGGTAAGTTTCTAACTAATTCCTTAGATGCTAACGATTGAATGAGACGCATATTAGCGTGACCTAATCTCCTATGCCACAAAGTAGAGTTTTCATCAATCGTTGCTAGACAAATTTGATCTTTTAGCTTATTTCCTAATTTTATCACATATAAGCCTTTCTTCCTAATACCTCTACCTATGACCTTACCATCCTTGTAATTTCCACTATCATATTCAGAAAAAGTACTCTACACTTATTATCTCAACATAATTTATCCATACTTTTAGCAAGTTAAATCTTAAGTATCTACATGTTATCTACATTATCTATTTTTGAGAGAGTCATTCGAAATTGTACCTTTGGCCAATGATGTTTACCGCAAGATTGCTACCAAAATCAACATTACCTCGTTGTATGTCCGTGATGTACTTGAGAATGAGATTCCGTGTTATCTCGTCATGTGTTTAGAGCATCCGCTATCCTTTATCCACTCATCGGGTTCCAAGTCGACTCCAAGGCATATCTATTTATATAAGACAATAACTTAAACATTTGGTCCCCAATATCTCATGGGTCCAAAGTTGTTTAGTGTTAAACTCCATGCATTTGATTTGCATTGGTTGGGATGTGGAATGAATTAAACCATTCCTTAAAGGCATGTAACTTTGATTTTGGAAATTTATTACCAAGTTATAGGATAATCCATGAGGGTGTTGATTTTTGTCTACCATCATTTCCTGCTTGGTTGCGGTGTTCTAAATATCTTGAATAAGAAGTTTATTTGAGTCTTCTAGGTGGTGGAGTATTTTTCGATCTAAAATTAGATTTAAAAAACCAACTCCGGGTTTTTAAACGATGGCTATAAAAGTGTTTAACTTTCATTATCACTAGCAATGGAACTTTAACATTGTTTACTATTATGTGTTTTGGTCTTGGACCCATAATTACTTTGGGGGTCGTCTGGTCTTTAAGGGGGCTGCCCATGGTATTTGGGGGACCGCCACCAGAGGACGTTTCTTTTTGTGATTTTACAAATTTTATTTCTTTAGATTTGCTAGTTGATGTTTCGTATGAGTTAAACCCTAAACCTATATTATCACCGGATGGTTTTGATTACTTAATATTTCATTTAAGCAATGTGTGCTCTTTTCAAACTTTGTTAGTTTAAGAGCTTCCTCTTTAAGTTTTTCATTCTCAATTTTAAGCATATGACACTTTACACATTAGAGATCAACTCCCTTGTTTTTCTCGAGTGTGGACACTTTATCTTTTAATTCTCTAAGCTCGTTTTCTAAGCTACTTCTAGTAGCTTTTAATCTTTTGTTTTTAGTGATTATCTTTAAACTTATTTTTTACAATTTATCATATTCATTATCTAAAACTAAATCATCTATTGATGAGTTTTCATCATTAAAGTAAGAGGATTTGAAACGTACCTCATTTGGTGCTTGAGCCATGAGACATGTTCGTCTTTGACTTTTTCATCATCTTCTTTACCGTTATCGCTCCAAGAACCTCCGACGAATGCTCTTTGGTTCTTGTCTTTCGGTGGTTTTGGACATTCTCCAATAAGATGATTTGGATCGCCGCATCTAAAACATTTTATATCACCTTTACCGTTCTTCTCATCCCGGCTTCATTGGAACGTCTTTTTGTCGTTCTGAGGTTGTCTCATGAATCTATCTCTTCTCTTAAAAAACTTCTTAAAGTCTCTAACTGTATGGCATATTCTTCATCTTCACTTTTGGAAGTCGAACACTCCTCATCACTAGATTCTTTATTAGCCTTTAAAGCAAGAGATTTTCTTTCTTCCTTAGTTTTGACTATTTCAGAATCTTTCTTGATAAATACTGGGAATTATTTTTTATTTCTTTTATCATATATTATTTAATTTATTATAAATCTTTTATTATTAGTTTCATTTTAATATTCCAATTCTCGTGAACTTTGAGATTCCCGATGAGTTCATCAAGTGACAATGATGTTAAGTCTTTCGACTCTTCAATCGCCGTGACCTTTGCTCTCCATTTAGGATGTAGAGCCCTAAGAAACTTCCTAACATAATTCTTGCTAGAATAACCTTCATCAAGAGCTTTTAGACTAGTAATGATAGTATTAAATCTAGCAAAAGCACTATCTATAGATTCGTCTTCAGAAATGACGAATTGTTCATATTGTTGTACCAAAAGGTCGATCTTGTTATCTTTGACTTGGTTATTACCTTGATGGGTGATTAACAAAGTTTTCCAAATTTCTTTTGCCGTATTACACATGAAAATTCTTTCATATTCTTTTCTTGGCAAAGCATTGTAAATAACCATTTTGGCTTCGTTATTTTTCGCAAGCTTCTTTTTAAGATCATCACTTTGTTTTTCAAAAGGGATAACCTCATCTAATTTGGTTTCCGGATTTTGTTGAATAGGTTGAAAATCATCGTTAGTAATAACATGCCAAAGATCAAGATCTTTTGATTTAACATATGTCTCGAATCTATTTTTCCAATAAATAAAACTATCACTTTTAAAAAGTGGTGGTCTTTGCATGGATTACCCTTCTAGATATTTTTCAGAATCCGTTGATCGATCCAAGCTTTAAAATTCAATAATTTTAAAATCCGAGTTAAACCTCATTTTTGATACCAATTGTGGAAACTAGAACGGGGGTTGAATAGTTTACCGGTTCGTTTTTTATGTTTAAAAGTTAGACTTTCAAATACTTAGATTCGAGTTGTATGTTCAACTAATCATAATATGAATCAACAATGTAAATATCTAAACTAATACTAAATAACAATGAAAACAATATAAAGAGATAAGGAAAGGAACAATCAAACCAAGACGCCAAGATTTATAGTGGTTCGGCTACGAAGCTCCTCTTCGCCCTACTCCACTCCCTGAGTATCCTACTCGAGATTTCACTATGTCAACAAGCTCCTTTTAGGCGGAGAAAACCGTTTACACGTCGCTTACGTTATTTTTCGACACTAAGCTAAATGTCGAGTCCTAATCTTAGCTAGAACCAATCTACCACTTCACAAGCACTACACAATCACAAGATCTACACTATCAGATTTACACCATTTGATCACACAATTACACAAGATAATTACAGTAGAGATTTGATACTTATAAGAAGAGAGGAGAGATCGCTAAATAACAATTCGTTTATTGGTGAATACGAATGTTCTTCTCTTTCACTTGATAGAGATGAGAAGAAGAGATTGAATCACTTGAAACAAGATCAAACAATGTTAGTGATCAAGAGATCTAGTGAGAGAAAAAAGGTTTTTAGAGAGAGAAAGAAGGCTAGAAAAATTCGTACAAAGAGGTATGTTTTTCTACCAGAAATAATGCAGTATTTATAGACAGAATTTCCAACGGCTAGCTGGTGGCAGTCCCGACGGTCCCGGATATATCTAGGGGCCGTCAGGCCTATAAGGGGGCCCGCCACTAGACTACACTCTTGTTTTTGTCTTTTTGTAGGGAAGGTTGTATCTGTTATAAAAGCTTCCATTTTGGGTAAAAAAAAAAACCAGATTCAGAATTTATTTATTATTTAAATAAAACATTCTCCATTTATTTAAAAGTATTTTGTATATTTAAGTTTGTAGAAATACCTATTGTGAAAATAAATGGTTTAAGGAAAAAATATTTTTTTGATCACTAATCATGCTTACTCAACCACACCATTTTCGACTTGCTCTTTTATGAAATGATATATGACGTCGATATGCTTGGATCTTGAATATTGGACGTTGTTATAGCATAAGGCAATAGGACTTTCATTATCGCAGTACAGAGGAATTTTGTTGAATCCAAGGCCATAGTATGTCAATTGTGATCTGATCCAAAGGATTTAAGCACAACATCCGGATAAGGCTATGTATTCGGCTTATGTATTGGAGATGGTCGTGCTCTTTTGTTTCTTAGATGACCAACTAACTAATCTGTCACCCAAGAGTTGCATACTGCCATATGTACTTCTTCCGGTGTCTTGGCAATCAGCATGATCAGCATCTACATAAGTTGTTAGTGCAATACAGGAATCCTTCGAATACCACAGACCCATATTAATGGTTCTTCTTAGGTATTAAAAGATTCGCTTTAGTGCATGTAAGTGCTTTTCGGTAGGCTTAGCCTGATACCGGGCACACATGCATACATAAAATACAAGGTCTGGTCTACTGAATGTCAGATACATAAGGGAGCCAATCATTCTACGATAACGTGTAAGATCAACTGGTTTCCCTTATGGATCTTCATCCAGTTTGGTTTTCTCTATCATGGGAGTATCAACATGGTCACTAGATTCTATTATGTACTTTTTAATTATTTCAGGAGCATATTTGGTTTGGTTAAGAAAGATGCCTCTGAGACTTTGAGAAATGTTTCATAAAGTCCAAGAAAGAATGACATTTTGCCCATCATTGGCATCTTAAATTTTGAACACATTATTTCAGAAAATGTTTCACAAAGTGTAGGATTAGTAGAAGCAAATATTATATCATCTACATAGATTTATACTAGTAAGATGTCTTTGCCTTCTTTCCGAGTGAATAATGTAGGATCAACAACACCTTTGGAGAACTTTTGGGAGAGTAGAAATGATGATAGGAAATTATACCAAGCCCGTAGAGCATGCTTTATCCCGTAAAGAGATTTCTTTAGCTTGTACGCATGGTTGGGATTATCTTGATCTATAAATCCGTCTTGTTGACTGACATAGACCTCTTCATGTAGTATACCGTTTAAAAATGCTTTCTTGACATCCATTTGATAGTTTGGCATGTTCTTGTGAGCGACATATGCAATAAAGATTCTTATGGCCTCTAGTCGTGGAACCGGTGCAAAAGATTCTTCAAAGTTGATTCCATCTTCTTGACGGTATCCCCTTGCTACCAACCTAGCCTTGTTTTTCAAAACACCTCCTAGTTCGTCTAATTTAACCTTGAAGATCCGCTTCAAAGTAATTATCATGACACGATCTAGACGAGGTACGAGCTCCCATACTTCAAGTCGTTCGAACTCATTCAGTTCCTCTTGCATAGCTTTGATCTAACAAGATTTTTGCAAAGCTTCTTTGTAATTATTAGGTACAACGGAAGTGAGGAAAGCATCGAAGTAATAAAACATGGCTTTGTTTTGTTGCTGATGTCTTGTAGAGACAGGTTAAGAAGGATTTCCAATAACATTATCCAACAGATAATCTTTGGTCTATTTTTTGAGATGTTCAAGTGGTTGATTGACTGAGTGCACATTAGTTGGAATAACATCCCTTGAAGAAGATTCTTCAAAATTTGGTTATGGAATTGGAACACCAAAGATAGGATCAATATCTAAGTGTATAACTTCAATATCATAAAACTTTTCTTCAACACTGGAAGGAATAAATGGAGATTGTGATTCTTGAGGAGTTTGTGAAGTACTTGGAGATGATGCATCTTGATCAATGGAAGTTAAGGAAGGTGTACCAGTTAGATCAGCAAGTTCTGGAGCAACAACTGCCGAGGTGGAGGATTAAAGTATTCATCAAACATCTGTTGAAACAAAATATCACAGGCCTTCTTTTTTTGGTGGCACATAGGATGTTGGAGAAGGAGGGTTTTGCACGAGTCCTGAACTGATTGTTCCAGGAGTCAATTCATGAAGTGCGGGTCCTAAACTACTTTGTTCAGAAGCCATTGCTGTCAGATCATCAAAGTCGACGTAGATAGTTTCCATAATTTTCTAGGTCTTTCCGTTGTAGATTTGGTAAGCTTTCTTTGAGGGAGCGTATCTAATGAAAATGCCAATATCTACTTTGGGTTTCAGCTTACCCATATCTTCACTGTTATTTTTTAAGTAACATAAAGCACCAAAGACATGAAGATATTTCAGGTCGGGTTTTCTGTCATGTAGAAGTTCATAAGGTGTTTTGTTGTGACGTTTACGAACTAATGATCGGTTTTGGTATAACAAGCCGTTGTAACTGCTTCTGCCTAAAAATTTAATGAAGCCTTTAAAAATACCAGCATTGTACGTGCAGCTTTCGCTAGGGTCCGGTTTCGTATTTCGACAATGCCGTTTTGTTGTGGAGTACGTGCAACAGAAGTTTGGTGTAATATCCAGACATCTTCATAGTAGGACTTCAGGGTCTGGTTGACAAACTCTGTTCCATTATCTGTGCGAATGTTTCTTACAAAAGTATTGAGACGAACCTGAATCATTTTTAGAAATTTAATTACAAACTCGGGAGTTTCATCCTTTGATTATAAAAATTTCACCCAAGTGAACCGGGAGTAATCATCAACAATAACCAAAATATACTTCTTCCCATTTATACTCTCTATTCTCATTGGTCCACAAAGATCCATATGCAACAAATATAACTTTTCTTTAATGGAGTCTTCAGATTTGGGTTTATGGGTGTGCTTCTTGCTTTT